>JAVRRP010000033.1:0-40846 GCA_036872775.1 Oleoguttula sp. CCFEE 5521
TTATAGAGGCGTGGGAGAACAGCTTGATAGTAAATCAATAACCCCGTGTACATGAATCTGGTTTTCTGGTGACCTACGCAGGGATTCGGATGGCGAGGTTCCGTCCCTCGCGTAAATGGTGTGGTGCAAGCATGCATGTCACTCGGTGGAGGAAATGCAGGCGGAAAACGCCACCAGCGCCAAAGTCGTGCAGATCACAGAGCAATTGACGAATGAGAGTAGACAGCAATCGCAAGAGTAATCAGTAACCAGCAACAGCAAACTCGTAGACAGCGCAACAGGAACAGTTTCCCAGCAATGGCTTTGTTGAGGATGGAATCGAAGGAGTCGTGGAACAGCAAACGGAAGCGAAAAAGACAGCAAGCAGCAATGAGAGGGACGACGATGAATGGAAGCGAGGTGTTACACAAGCGTGGAGCGAATAAGATGGTGCGGTCACTGAAGTCGCACGAGCATGCGGCCTTGCGGCCTTGCACGAGCAGGAGGCTGCCCCACGCATCACGATAATCAAGCGACGAGGATGAGGTCGCTGGAGAGACGAGGGGACACACGTTACTGGTCAACTCCATCGGATTCCCACAGCTTCACCGCCAGCAAGCAGCACGCCACCGGAGTATACGGCAGACTGGCGTGGTGGATGATGGATGTCCCAAGGCGAGCGGCCACCGAAGGGGAGCGTGTGGCAGGAGCCCATCCCCAGAGTAACCGGCGATGTCCCTCCCTTCGTTGCCAGAAATCGCAACAACGCCAGAGAAAGAGCAGCAGGATATCAACTCATCATCCAGCTATTTCGACTCGGAACTCAACCACGTTTCCCCTCGGCTCCAAAGATCAGGACTACTCGATACTCCAGCCACCCACCTGCAGAGATCACGCGGCACGTTCAACCTACCCACCATGGAGCCAGGACTCAGGCGCGATGCTGCTCAGCAAGTGGCCGCCTACAGCCCCGTGGAGAGGTTCACCGGAGCCCCAAACCAGGATGCGAAGCGTTGGTGGGTACGCCTCAACGTCAATCTGCGCAAAGACAACACGACTGGAGCGCGAGCTATCCTCGACGAGTTCAATTCACTCCTCGGGGACAAGGTGGCTGACTGGGCGGAGGAGGATCATTTGGTGAAGCACTTGCTGGAAGAAGGGAACGAGGTGACGGATGAGGACGTCATCACGGTGAAAGAGGCGTTCGTTGCAGAATGGGGAAGGAAACCGAAGGCAGCGCCAAACGCGATACCGGAGATTCAAGGCTTGAAGCAAGGCCCGGATGAAGCTGTTCGACACTACTTCAATCGAGCAATGAACCTCCTGAGGGCAGCAGGAGGGGACGATGGCGCCACCACCAGCCAGGCCTCGAGGTCCATACTCACTCTGTCAACTCATGCCTTCAAGAGAGGGCTCTACGACGAGGAGTTGAGGCTGCGAGTTATGCGCCTCGGAGAGCCGGATGACGGAAGCGTTCGCACTCTCACGCGCACGTACGAACAAGCGGAGGCTATGGAGCGACTGATTCGGGAGGAGCACGTGATGATAGGAGAGAGTCGCAAAGAACAAGAGTTGGAGATCCTCAAGGCTTACGCGATGGAGCGCCAGCCCTCAGCCGCACTCCTCGCTCAGGTGGCTTTGATCACGGGGGTGAAGCCCATGGTGAAGATCAGCACCGACGTTCCCCCACCGCAATACGCGCACAGCGTAGCCTCATCCGCAGTCACCGGCAGCCGTCAACAGGCAGCCCCGGAGAGGACCGTCGCTTTCGCGGACCGCACGAGGGTGTACGGTTCGACCCCTGCCTCCACAAGCGCAGCGGCAATGGATCCCCACGCAATGGCAGCAACAATCATCCGGGATCAGCACTACCCCGCCTTTGATCCGGCGCGATCAGCTAACGGGTATGTCAATGGCAGCGCTGTGTACCGATACAATCCCGAGAGGCCGTTGTGTGCGAAGTGTGGGACGGTAGGCCACATTGGACGGGATTGCACTGGGCATCCTCTGCCAGACATGGAGCAATCATTCATTTGGGAGCTCCTGAAGTGCCAGAGGGAGAAGGGAGTGGCAATCAAGGCTGCACGCTCGGTCACCACTGGGGCCACCACGAACTCCATCTACGTCGACATTGGTGGGGACATCGGCCCCAAGGGAAAGGGCCGAATCACGACGGTGGAGTCCGGCACGGAATCGGAGGATGACACCGACACTGCTCCTGCCACTGGGTGGGAGGTAGCCGTGAGGGCCGGAGAGACAGAGAATGATCGCTCGCAGACGTTGGGGCCAGATGGGATGGACGTGGACGAGGATGGCAACCCTCGCGGTCCGAACAAGCGAGCACGTAACGAGCCTGAGCAGGTGACGTACAGGTGCGCAGAGCACCAGGGCAAAGGGGTGGTAGATTGTGACCAAGGCAAGTGCGAGCATGACTGCTGCGTGGCGCCAGTCCGTCGAAAGGCCACCCCAAAGCGAACGGGCGTGGGAAAACAGAAGAAGCCACTCAAGCCGATTACAGCGATGATGACGGAGGGTACGATCGACATCCGCCAACTCATCAAGACCGCTACCATCGTCCTCCCGGTTACCCACCTGGCTCAGCTGTCGCCGTACTTCCGCGACGAGGTGAAACGCCTGCTGTCCATGCCGCGCCAACGTCGAGCGAAGAAAGGAACCAACAACTCCCGCGCCACGGCAATCGAGACTAGCACGTCGAAGAAAGACCGCAACGCTAAGGCGATGGCCGTGAGCACCGAGTTGCTCAGCAACATACAGTCATGGAGGTCGAGGGATAAGAGGACCCGCGCGTTTACGCTCCCCGCAATGGTATGGACGGTCGAGGAGGCCAAATCCTACACTCCACCACGAAACACAGTCGTCGCCGACCAGGGGTCGGACATCAACCTAGTATACCCCTCTCTCCAAAAGAAGCTGAACTTGGAATTGCTTCCGGTGAAGCAGCTCAATGTCCCTTACATCCGGATGACCGTAGCCGACGGCACAACGTGTGAGCTCACGGAGTGGGCGCACTTCCAAGTCAAGGTGCAAGGCATCAAGCGGAGCGTCTGGGCTTTTGCCTGTCCCACCGAGAGCCGCGACATCTCCCTGCTGCTAGGGGTGCCTTATCTTGACAGTGTGGATGCGCAGATCAAGGTAAGGTCCAACATGATAGAAATTGGAGACGCATCGAAAGGGGAGAAGGTGGTTAAGGTGCAGGCAAAGGACTGCAAACCGCTTGCACCGAAGATCGATCCAGTGGCGGTAGAAGCTGGAACGTCAGAGAGCGAAGAGGAAGAGGGAGAGAATGAGAGCGACGCCTCCGCGGAGGGATCAGAGGAGGATAGCGACAACTCAGGAGATTCGGACTCAGAGGAAGAGTCGGATTTTCCAAGGGTCCTGGGCAAGACTCGAAACTGATGACCGACCAAGCTCCCCTCGTCGACGCAGAGCATGCACCGCCATGTCGGTGCCAGTCAACGTACTGGTGTGTGGTCCATGGGGAGCAGGGAAGAGACCCGGGAGAGGTGTCCTCTCGACAGGTCAGGAGTGACGAGGTCATCGAGGGAGAGGGCAGTCATGCAACGTTCGCGTCGAAGTTGCCGAGCAGGCCAATCGTACGAAGAGCGATTGATGAAACGCAAAGCCGATCATCGCTTGAGCAGTGGGCAGAGGAGAAAGGTCTGATCCTCGGACCATTGGTGCCAGAGGAAGACAGACTGGAGGTGCTCAGGACATTCTGGGCATACCGCGACGTTGAATCCACAGGACTGGAGACACTGGGCCCCCCTACTGACCTCGTTGTTCATCGCACGCGAGTCAAGCCAGGTACACCGATCTACAAAGCTCGCGCCAAGATCATGGCGAAGGAGAAGGAGTGGTGGTATCGGAAGTTTGCCCTCGATGGCCTGGCCTCAGGGATGTACGAGCGCACAATCTACGCGAACGGCCGTCTCTCGCAATGGGGTGCAGACCCGGTATTGGTGAAGAAGGAAGGCAAGGATATGCCTCGTCTCACGTTCAACTACCACTACGTCTGGGAAGAGCCACCCGGCAATCAGATGCAGCTCTCGAGGGAAGCGCATACGTTCCTATCATTGCCAAGCCACAGATGCTTCTCGTCACTCGACCTCAAGAATGGATACTGGGCGGTGGAGATACACCCGGCAGACCGGCATTACCTGGCGTTCAGTGTCCCAGGAGTTGGCCAATTGCAACCGACGAGGATGGCGCAGGGCGCACGATCGTCTTCATTCACCTTCAATGAGCTCGGCAATATCGCGTTTGGCGAGCTGCCAGGCGAGCCGTCTTTCCTCCACGACAGGAGAGGTAGAGAGCATCCGCAACATATGACGTTCTATATTGACGACATCTTCCCGGCACACACTTCCTGGAGAGAGCATTGGGGCTTCATTCGGGATCACCTCCTCCCACGGCTGCTCTGGGCGAAGCTCCGGCTGTCGTTTGGCAAGGTAAAGATCGGACTCGACCAAGTCGTGGCACTTGGTGAGCTTCACCTCGCAGGAGGGCGGGTCGCACCCAAGCCTGAGAGGGTGCGTGTGCTCCTCGACTGGCCAGAGTGCCAGGATCAGACTGACGTTCGCTCCTTCCTCGGCACGGCAATCACAACAAGACAATGGATTAAGAACTATGCTGAGATAGCACTCCCACTCACGAGACTGACGGGGAAGAACGTAGAATGGAGGTGGGAAGCTGCAGAAAGATTAGCGTTCATTACTATCAAGAATCTTGCTGCCACCTCGACACTCATGTTTGGGCACGATCCGGCCGAGAGTGTCGAGATGTACACTGACGCCTCAAACAATGGCGCAGGTTGTTTCATCCGTCAGAAACAGGATGGTCGCATGGTCCCGCTGGCGTACGATGGAATGACATTCTCTGCGGCGGAGCGGAACTATGACACCTACAAGCGCGAGCTGAAAGCCATTGTCTCGTTCGCAGAGAAGTATAGCCACATGCTGACGGGTCCAAAGCTCTCCATCATTTGGACCGACCACAAGCCACTCACCACGTTTCTAACGAGTAACACTCATGCGGACATCTTCTACCGGTTCCTCGAGAAGCTGCGCCCGCTGAACATTGAGATTCGCCACATTGAAGGCAAACGAAACGCCGCAGCAGATGGACTGTCTCGCACCATCTTCTCGCAAGACTGCGCAGCCACCCCTGTGGTGAAGGCGATGCTGCGGGAGGCCCAAGAGCACGACGTTGACGGCAAACGCGACTGGTTCTGGAAGTCTGGCAAGGGAGGCTATCAAGAGGGCTTGAAGCGGGCTGGGGCTGAGTGCAAGACTGGAGCTTTCGAATCCGGAACGAGCAAGGGAGAGGTCAGGGGAATTGATACCGATCACTCGGTGAAGGTGGTCATTTGGTGCACGAATTGCCAAACGCGCATTCGGGGCAACATCTGCAAGGGGTGTGGGTTGGCCATCAAGGAGAGCGCGAATGACGAGGAAAGGCTGGCGCAGGCAATAGGGGGGCAGCAAGTGATCACTAGGGAGGAGGAGGTGAGGATGGCGCACCTCCGGCCCGCGAAACGGACACTGGATCCGGCGGCTACTGAACGGAGGGAAGACGAAATCGACCCTGATGGCAGCGCAGACACTTCGGCGGACTCGGACGGCTCGGTGTACGCCGACACCGGGGCAGCGCTGGACACGGGACTTCCTGGACAATCCCGAGAAGGGGAGTCCGGAAGTGACAGCACCCTAAGCGAGATCAGTATGTTCGACAAAGAGGAGGAGGTTTCCAACCTACCCTGCGGTGATGATCATCATGATCAAGCATACCATCAACGCCAGCCGGATTACGATAACCAGGACCTCCCACTTTGTCCAAAGCCTCACGTCTGCGAGGACCCGAAATGCAAGGCCAACCCGGAGTCAGCCCAATACAAGGAGTTGTTTCAAACCACTTTGGGGATCTGTTTCGCCTGCTACACCCGTCGCTATGGCCGTCGAGCAGCGCAGCCACCGCCAAAGTATCGAAAGAAGGAGGATCTCCTACCGCCATGCCCCATGCCCCGTAAGTGCGAGAACCCAAAATGCAGATCTTTCCCCACGTCGAAATCATATGCCACCCGGTTTAGGGTCACCTCTGGGATTTGCGGACGGTGTCACGACGTCCTGCGAGGCGAAGGAATACAACCGCCAATCAAGTATCGGAAGGGGACTAAAGAGGCATTCAGAGAGCGGACGGAGCGACCGGACCTCCCGTATTGTCCAAGGCCATACATATGCGAGTGCAAGGACTGTCCTCAGCGGGAAGGCCCGTGGAGCGAGGACAGGCGCTTTACCATTATATATGGGCTTTGCGCCGCTTGCATGAAGAGAATGACGAGGCGTGGAGAACAGGTGCACCAGAAGTACCGAGAAAGCACGCTGCACAAACACACAACGCTCCCGAACCTCACCAGCAATATAGGCAACCCCCATGGCTGTAGCGTTACTCACCGCGCTTGTGATATTCGGACGTGCCCGCATTTGTGCTGCCGAAGTAAGCAGTGGACGAAGTCGATGGCGATAAAGGAACAGCGCAGATTCCCCAGGATGCCGTTTCTCCGTCAAAATGATTGGCGCAGCCCTGCTAGCTGCGAGAAGCGGCACGGTCACTGCAATAGGTCGGTCTGCATCCATTGGTGCTGTAGGATGGCGTCGACTAATTGCGCGGCGTGGCACATGGAATGCGACAAGCTCCGATGCGATCACGAGTGTTGCAAGATATGGGTATGTTGGTTGCTGAAGCCAAAGAGGAAGCAGTCCCGGACGCAAGCTCACCTGAACGCAACCATGTCGACAAGGATCAAGCGCCTAGAGAAGGCGCACAGAGCTATATTGACTCATGTGAGGACTACTCGATCTGAGGGTACGCAGCAGGCGGTCGAAAGGTACGTAGGCCTCGTCCGGGGTGCGTTCAAGGTTTACGATGGAAAAGGAGTGTTCCTCGTTGGTGGCGTATCAAAGGCGTTCAGGAAGGGTGAAGATCTGAAGAGTTCAGAGTCAGAGGAGTCCGTGGACGATCCCATGGAGGAGGATTCGACGGACGGGGAGCCTATGGAAGAAGTCCAGGAGGGGCATTCTTGGCAGGGTGAAGGAGCGGAGGACGAAGTGCAGGGGCAGGACCAAGAAGCAGGTATGGGGGACGACCCATGGGACCAAGTGATCGACCCGGCTTTGCGGAACTGGCAGCATGTGGCTGCGCCGTCAGAGGTCGACGATTCCCGGACTGTTGCATCCGGAATGGCGCCATCGGAGTTCTCGGCCATGTGTGTGGAGACATTCGCCGTCGAGACCGAGATGACAGACCAGGCGTGGCAAGAGATGGAGGAGAGCTGGTATGGGGACCTGATTCGGTTCTACCAGAACGGGGAAGCTCCAGTGGGATTGACGAAGGGCAGGATGCGCAACTTCAGGGCATACGCGGCAGCCTTCCGATACGATAGAGCAAAGGCGCAGCTGCAACGGCGAGTCAACGCGATATGGCTGCCATGCGTACAAGCAAGAGAGGTGCCACGCATTCTGGACGCAACACACACGCGCAATGGCCACTTTGGATCCGACATTGTGCAAAAGAAGATCCAGGCGCGGGGGTGGTGGCCAACCATGCTCCGGGACATCAAAGACTTTGTCAAGAGTTGTGAGCGATGCGCAATCTGGGCGGATCGCAGGCGGACCGAGGGCCAGATATCACTGGATGCTCTCCATCCATGGGAGATGGTCCAAGCGGACCTCCTAGGACCATTCCAGGAGTCAAAACGGGGCAACGTTCAGCTGTTAGTGGTGACTTGCTGCTTCTCTGGATTCACGGTGGTGCAGGCACTGCCGGACAAGTCAGGCCCCACCGTCGAGCAAGCGCTGGTGGACATATTCGATACCTTCACCAACCCTATGGTGTTGTACACGGACGCCGGGTGTGAGTTCATGAGGCGCACATTTCCCGAGGAGTTGGCTAAGCGTGGAATCCATTCCCAAGAGGCTCCATCGGACTCGCACCGTTCGACGGGAGCTGTGGAGCGCGTGAATCGCATCTTGCGCCGGTGCATCGAGAAGGCGTCTCCAATTTACACCGGGACGTCCGGAAGAATCTTTGCAGAGTTCTCGGAGTGGGACGAAGCAGCAAAGCAGTGCACGCGACACGCGAACGAGAGGCATATGGTGAAGCTGGGGTGTTCACCTAGTGAGGTTATGCTAGGGTATCTCCCCGGTCAACTCCGCGACATGGAACTCTCTTATCCAACCCCTCACCGTCGAGACGTATGGTCGCTTGCGGCGCTCCACCGGCCAGTTGACCTTCCGGAAGGGGATCTGTTCGGTGCGGCCTTCCGGCTGAGAACCAGGAGAGATCACAGTCGAGTCGAGTTGCAGGGCACGCGCACAAAGTCGAGAGAAGCGATGACCGAGAGGTTTAATAAGGAGATTCCAGGAAGGGAACGCATCCGGGTAGGAGACTCGGTCTACCTCTATGACACTCACCTCCAGACGAAGTCCCAGGCAAGATGGAGGGGACCATACTGGGTAACGGCCGAGGTGGGAGAGCATGGCAAGTCGTTCGGGTTGGAGCGCAGAGACCAATGGGGGTCAAGGAAGGGCATCATTGTCCGGCACGCCGGAAGCCTGCGAAAGGTGATTGAGAGGCCAGCTCGCTTGAGGACCCAGTCTGATCAAATTGAAGTGGTCGGGGGCGACCATCTTGTCGGTGGGGAGTAGAAGACCGAGGTCACGTGCGCGAGAGTATTCCGGTATGTTTGGGGATGGGCTGGGGCTAGGCCTATTTGGGATGAGTGAGGCGTTGGTTATAGAGGCGTGGGAGAACAGCTTGATAGTAAATCAATAACCCCGTGTACATGAATCTGGTTTTCTCAAGCATTCCGAACGGATGCGGATGCGGTCTGAGGTCTGCTCTACGAGCTCGTCGATGAAGACATAGCGGTCTTTCTTCTCGGTTGATTGGGCAGATGTCTCCTTTTTCATGAAGGCATCATCGACGAAGCGGTCCACGAAGGCGTGCACAATGTCGCGGTCGGTCTCGAATGTTGTTCCGTCGAAGAGCCAGGGGAAGAGCTTTGCCCATGGACCCCAGCGGGAGCCCCTTGCGACTACGCCTTGCGCGCGATCGAAGGCGATGGAGAATTCGTGCTCGTCGGTACGTAAAAGTGAGTCTGTGCTACCGCCAAGAAGGAACTCGGTAGCGCTGTCCATCGTAAGGCTGAAGAAGAGTGGCGACAGGTCTACTGTATTGCCGTTCGCCGGGATCCGCTTGATAAGTCGCGCAACATGCTTCTCAAACTTGTGAAGATCACCAACTTGGTTCCGCACAAAATTTGGGCGTAGCATATCGCGACTATGCTGCCAGTCTGCGCCATCTGTGGTGAAAATGCCTGCTCACAATTAGTTGGGAAGTGGCTCATCAGTAACCGCACCACCTACCAAGCCCAAACAACGGCCTAAACCCTTCCATTCTCCGTCGACCGATGCTCCACTTCTTAAAATCAACCGCCTGGATCGTCTTCAGATTCTCCGGCTCAGTCGTGATAATGATATGTCTGCCAAGCACCACCACCTCGAGAGTGTTGGTGCCCATCTTTGCAAAGCGGGCATTGCTGGACTCAAGCAGACGATGGTTTTTGAGATCCCGATCAACTTCGCGGAAGCGGTCGAGGCCAAGTATGGGATCCCATTGTGGCAGTCTAGGTGGCGAGAGAGAGCCGGTGGAGTGTTTGAAAGCGCGTTGCCGGCGGTAGAGGGAGATGCGGGTATAGATGTAGTAGATGAGGAAGAGGGAGGAGATTTGGAGGAGGGTTGGGTACATGAAGTGGAGGACTAATTTGATGGTCATGATGGTGCTGCGCGAAAGAGGTATGGTGTGGTTCAAGGCTGAGGTGAAGGTGCAGCAACCAGACTGCAAGAGCGTGGTATGATAGCTTCTGATTCTGGTCAGCAAGCAGGCAAGGCAGTCGAGATAGGATTGAAGGAAAAGTTCGGAACACTTACGCTCGATTTTACTGCCTACGGCTTCCGTACGAAAGCGACAGCCTGACCAGGGCCTACATGGAGCTTGCGGACAAGTTGCGAGGGTGGCATGAGGTCGGAGATGATGCTCACCTGGGGCAAGGCGGGGCCTGATACATTCGCTTAGCTTGAATGCACGCTGGACCCTCGTTGTGTTCATTCGCATAATTCGAGCTCGTTCACAGCAAGTCGGAAGTCGGCATGCTTTCGTACGCGTGCCGCTCGATGCACTGCCCGACACCTACCTCACGGTTTTGCATGCTGCAATGAGTAGACCAATCTTCGATTGAGAGGGTCTCGATGTCAGCCATCCACTGGCGTAGATTGGGAACATTCATCTCGATCCATCTGGCAGGACTGTTCCTTGTCACAAGCGGCAGTTTCACTCGTGCACCGCTGAAGCAGACTCTTAACCGGAACATCACTCAGCGACGAGCCATGAATATCTTGTCCGGGCCTCGCATTCAAGGCGACATGGCTCAATGTAGTCGCCTGATAACCTGGGTCGTGGTCTTTCCCCATGCCTTCTCACGACGAGGCGCCCTGCAGCATGCAACATCGTCCCGCACTCTCCTCTCAGATGTCTCTCCTTGCGCACAATTCTGACATTCTCTTCTCTGAGACGTAGATGCTTTGGTCTTTCATCGACAAGAGGCAGCGATAGCGTTGTAGACATGATATAGAGATGCTCACTACTAGTCTCCCATTGACGAGAAGATGCTGCTCTCACCTGGGCTCACTTACACAGCGCCTATGTCGTTTATAAAGGTAGCTACCTTTCTTGATGCAGTTTCTATCGTTGGAGACCCAAGCCTCCACTCTCTGACCTTCAGCTCACGAAACCTCCGCACCGACTATCACCGACTAGAAGATTCGACTCACACCGAAGAGAGTACGAGCCACCACTCCAGCGCCATGCTCACCATCGCACCCTCCTCACGATCTTTCGCTGACCTGCGTTCAGGTCATCAATAGATTCACCAGCAAAATGCGACCCTCCGCCATCCTCGTGTCCCTCATCTCCATCGCTACGCTGACCAACGCCGGTCCAGTCGCCTACGGCATCTGCCAAGCCGGCTGCGCAAGTGTCGTGACAGCTTGCTGGGCCGCTGCTGGATTCATCTGGGGTGTGGCATTAGGAGCTACGGTACCAGCCTCAATACTGACTTGTAACTCAGCGTTCGGCACGTGTCAGGCTGCCTGTGCGGTGGTGGCGCTTGCGCCCACGCCGTAGGGCATCGAGCTCAAAGTTGGAGAAGCTGAAGGAAGGCACGTACTTGATATTACCGCGTAGCTGGCCCGTGGCAGTCTACATTATGGGACGGCGGGCCGGAAGTGAGGCCCGAAGAGGTGGTAGGGAAGGAACGCTTCCCCGTAGTCATACTGCCGAAGAAATTCAAGTTTGAACATTCGGTCTCACCTCAATCCCATCCTCCTTCCATACTATCCCTCACACACTTCCTCACTCGTTTTCGAAACTCCTTCCGATCCTCCCTCCACAGCGATCCTGCCTCTAGATTCGCCGCGCTCTCATCGTTCGGGCTGCCTAGCATGCTGATCACGCTCAGCAATATCGACTCTGGCGACTGCACAGGCGACCAGCGCTCAGATGCCTGCTCGTAGCCGTACTGGTCGTCTCCGGGCGGGTGAAGGATGGATATGCAGACGTCGCCGTTGGGATAGACTGGCATGGATTAGCTGGAGAGGTCAGACGCCACGTGGGGAGGATGCTAGACACCGTTCGGGTGGAAGATCGAAGTGGAGAACTTCATCTTGGGTGGCAGATGTGGGTACGTCGGTGGGAAAGTCATGCGTGCTCTGAAGCAGCCTCCTACAACCATCTCAGTCAGCCCGGCTCTCCTTCCTCGCTTCTCCTCGCCCTCGTCCCCATCTCATCCAGCGCGCAGCCACCTACCTGCATCCTCACTCACCTCCGTACATGCTGTCTTGATCCTCGCTCAGCATAAGCATGACCTCCCACTCGAAGACATCATCCACAACTAATCCGCATGAGATTCCCGGGATGTCTTTGTCCTTTTGCATCTGCTTGAACTGTTTGCCGAGTAGGAGGGCTGCTGAGGATTGGCCGCCGGGTGAGCCGCTGGTGCGGCGATCTGTGGAGCGGGGAGTGCTGGCCATGGTTTGTTGGTTGGGCGAAGGCGATGACCAGGACATCGAGGAGTGTAGAGTCCCACCCTGAGCTTTACAGTTGGTTCGATGAGAGCGTCTTGTGAGGAGGTGATTCCTCCAGTGACTGCGTCCCGAGCAAACCGGGGACTGACGTCGTGGTTCTTTGCCACTTGATCTCGCGGCACGTGAGGAATGGAGTAGAGATGAACGACAATGTCTGCTAGCACGGGCAGGATGGGGCAATCTCGTGACCACTTTAATGATACAACTGTAGTTGACTCGCTTGGAAGGTAGGAAATGGGAGCGTTGATCTCGTGTGCTCACCTGAACTCGAAGCTCCACCCGGATAGCGTCACTGATAGCGATAAGCTAAGGCTGGAGCACCTTGATGGCATCTACAAACCTTCCCCCCAACTTTGGTGTTTGTCTTCTATCCTCAGCGATGGTCAACGAACTAGGCGAACAGCCCGATGAGAAGATCCCAATTGCTCCTACAGCTCTCCCGGAGCCCTCTCCCTCATCTGTCCCTCCAGCACCTCGCGAATCCCTCCGCCTCGCCCTTGGCCCAAACAGATCTCACTGCATCCACACAACCCCCCACAACTCCTGGTCCCACCGCGGCTCCACCGCGTCTCTGAATGCCTGGCGTGCCCTCCACCTCTCAGCACTGCATTGCATTGCTTTGACACCTCACGGCGGCTGGGTTGTGACAGGCATTGACGGAGCGGGCGAGCCGGTTGTGGCATCCTGGGAGAATTTGGAAGGAACTGTGTCTTTCAGCGAGGCAGAGAACTGGGCCGACTCGAGGAAGGGGTGGAAGGAGTTGACTAGGGCGCTGCAGAATGGAGATCGAGAGGGTTTAGCGGACGTGCGATTTGGTGTTGGGGCACGTGGAAGCTGGTGGCTAAGATGGGGCAACGGGAGACTAGAAAGCGGCAACCTGCCCAAGCAGCTCCAGAGTAAGCTCTCAGAGAAGGAGCTGGCAGGGATCAAACCGACCAGTATATCGCTTGGCATGCGCGACAGCTACGTCGCCTTCTGGTCCGACAAAACCGCCGACGTAGCACTGACAGGCTACGCCGCCCTGCAAGAAGTCCTCACGCCCGACTCCGACATCGTCTACGTCTGCCTGAGTGCCGTGCAGGACGATGAGTACATGCACGTTGACAAGACGGGATTCGTGGGGTGGAACTTCCGGTTCGACGAGGAGGCAAGGCAGGATGTGTTCAGGGAGATGTTAGGGTATATGCAGCGGAGGGCTTGGGCGGATGGGACGACTTTTAGCATGACGAATACTAGTGAGTGCATAGTTTGTCATTGGCATTGGAGGGTGCTTGTCTTGCTGACTATTTTGACAGACAGCGATGGGTCGAAGAGGAGTATCAAGATCACTCCCGATACCGACATTACCAAGTCCACAGCCTCCATCTCGTCGCCTAGTCCCGCAAGCTTGCCAGCTCTCGCGAAAGATCTCTGGGCCGATCCATCCCGGTTCATGCACAGAGATATCCTCGTACCAGCTGCTATCGGCGCTGGTGCAGCGGGCGCGGCTGGCGGAGCAGTGCTACTTGGCGTGCGTCAATACCGACTCTATCGCAACCCTATGCAAGCTGACGCGGCAGCAAGGTCTGGCTCATGGTTAGGTAGGGCCTGGGCGACTGCGCGGTTCGCGCGACGCTTGCCTGGACCAATCTTGGCCATCGGTGGCGCTGGGCTGGTGTGGCAGCTTGGGTACTGGAGGGGTAGGTGGGTGGGATGATGAAATCGCGTGCTACTCCGTGATGCATCACGCCAATTCCGAAGCTCAAAGTCAAGCTCTGGCATCTCAGCTCAGCTCTCGCTCAGCAGCTCAACGAAGACATTACGCAACCCCTCGATTCCCTCCTTCTTCAGCCCGCAGACTGGCAGTGCGTGCAGCTTCCGCCGCCAGCCATTTTGTTTGCCACTCGGATGCTCCTGCACACCGGCCTGCACTTCCGCCAGCCAAGTCTGCAGAGCTGCAAAGTTTTCTTGCGTTTCCGGCAGATCAGCTTTAGTCGCGACAACGACCCATGGCTTCGAAGAGATCGGCGGCAACGTGAGCGGTGGCAAGGGACGAGCAGCTTGCTGGTCTAGCAGCAGATCACCGCCCAGCTCTGATGACGAGATCGAGGATGTGAAAGGCTGGTATGTCGAGAGAGCATCTCCACCAGGCGTAGTCCGCTGCGTGTCGGCGTTCAGCTCACCGGATCGAAGGTTCTCGTACTCTCCAACTTCTTTCCACAGGGCTTTCACAGCTTCAACTGCATCGCCAGCACCGAGATCGACGACAAAAGCCAGCACGCCCGCGCGCTCGATGTGCTTTAGAAATCCCAGTCCGAGTCCACGATCAAGATGCGCATCCGGTATGAGTCCTGGGATATCAGCAATCGTGAAATGCATCCTCGGCTCGCCGTCAGGATACACTGGCAAGGTCGTCAACCCAGCAACCCTTCCGCGCTGGTTATCAAGCACTACGGTCCCAATATTCGGCGACAGTGTAGTGAAGGCCCAATCACCCACCCTCGCGCGACTAGCGGTCATCGCCCGCAACAGCGTACTCTTCCCCGCATTGGGCAGCCCGACCAGCCCAATATCCGCCAGTAACTTCAGCTCAAGCTGCACGTGTATCCTCAGCGCATCGTCGCCTTTCGTAGCAAACTTCGGTCGCGGCACGGACTTCGTAACGAAATGCGGATTGCCCAGCCCGCCCATGGCTCCTGCAGCGAGGAGCATAGGCGTTGCCATCGGCTTGTCGAGATCCAATCTCAACGGCGCCGGAGGCTGCGAGACAGCCAAATTCGACCTTCTCGGCCGCGGCAAAGCAGGAAAATCCGCGGACGTGAAAGACTTTGGCAGAATTCCAGGATAAAGCAACCACTTCTCCCGCCTCCACTTCAGACTCTGATCCGTGCCCTCCCACTTTCCCTCCTCCTCCCCGCTTTCCTCCGCCTCCTCCCGTTCCTCCCTCCTCAGATCCGCACCGAACCCCTTCCCCCTCCTCCCCATCTCCTCCTCCTCCACCGGATCCACCCTCCACACCTCCCTCACCACCGTCCCCACCGGCACCGTGAGCACGACGTCCTCCCCCCGTCTCCCGCCTTTACTAGTCCCCTGCCCGTTCTTCCCTCGACCAGCTTTCAACGTCCCGCGTCGGGCGAGTTTGTGCAAGGAAGTCTCTCCTCGTAGCGCTTGGATATATATCGCGCCGCCTGTGCCGCCGTCACCGCCGTTCGCGGGACCATCGGGTATGTACTTTTCGCGGAGGAAGGAGATACAGCCATGGCCTCCGGGGCCGGCGGCGAGAGTTAGGCTGCAGGAGTCGGTGAAGGGAGTGTTTGTGTAGTCGTCGGATGAGATTTCCGGTGGCGGGGAAGAGACTGGCTCAGCTGGGGAAGGTGCTGCTGAGGTTGTCTGCCATCTTCTATGCGGGGTGTGGTGCACTCTTGGCCTTGATGGCCTGAGAGCAAGCCAGGTGCTGTCGAGACATGGGTAGAGGAAGGGGGTGAGAGTGCTGGGCAGTATGCGGGAGGAGCCTGTGGTCAACGACATGGACGACCACGGCCCAAGCTTTCTCTACCTCTGCAAGAACACATTGATGTCACTCGATTGTCATGTGAAGATGCATCGCCTTGGCGTCGGCATGCCCGTCTAACTCCGCAGATACTGAGACAAGCTTCGTTGCTGCTCTGTGGAGTGCTCGAGAAGTTTGTTCTCATGAGTGGGCCGCTTGATACTGTACGGAGGTCATACTTCTTTTGAGCTTTGTCGTGCCTCGGCAGCTCGGTCCCCCACGCCATTTGAATAAACGAGCGTTGCGCGAACGACCAGCATGTCCAAGAACGGCATGCGTCGCGATGCTTCAAACACGTAGAAAAGCTGGCGCCTGCAGCTAGGACAGGTCAAGTCGTCTCATCTCATCTCATCTCTGAATCCCCCACCCACATCTTGTCAAAATCCCGAGGCTGAATCAGAGCGCCAGCTTACTACAAGTCAGCCAATCAATTGCGTTGCTAGGGCGTTGTGCAGCACATAACAGTCCCCTTCACCCCGACACCTGCCTTTGGATCTGCGAGAAGCGTTTAGACCGACACCATGGCCAGCACAGTAGCCAAGACGGCGCTATCGCCCGTCATCACAGGAGCCTTGCTAGTCGCCCTCACAAAAGCCCCCCCAAACATCAGGGAGCCTCTCCTCCAGCAGTTGGGCCAATATGTGTCCGCAGAGAACGTCACGAGGATCATCACAGGCCTCAAATGGCTCTTCGGGCTTGGTCTCACAGGCACAGTCAACACCTTCCTCTCGGAGCTCTCCCAGAATAACTGGCGCTGGTCCTCCGAGAAGCACCGCTACGACTGGCCCAACGAGATCGTCGTCGTGACCGGCGCCGCCAGCGGTTTCGGCCGCCTCCTAGCTCTAGACTTCGCCTCCCACGGCCTCAGAGTCATGGCTCTGGATGTTCACGACTCACTGCCAAAAGACATGCAATCCAATTCCCGCATCTCCTACTACAAGTGCGATGTCACAGACCCGGACGCTGTAAATGCCACGGCGCAGGCAATCCAGTCGCAGCACGGCCATCCTAGCATCCTCATAAACAACGCTGGCATTGGCTTCACCTCCCGTATCGTCGACTGCAAGCCCAAGCAGATCCAGAAGATCTTCGGCGTGAACATCATGTCGCACTACTACACCGTCGCGGCTTTCGTGCCCGCCATGATCGCCCGCCGCAAGGGTCACGTCATCACGATAGCCTCCATGGCCTCCTTCGTGACCTCTTCCCCCATAGTCCCCTACTGCAACACCAAAGTCGCCGCGCTCTCCTTCCACGAAGGCCTCACCTCCGAGCTGAAGGCCATCGCTCCCGAGATCAAGACGACATGCGTGCACCCTACTTGGGCGCGCACGGCGATCATCCAGGGCCAGGAGGAGCAGATCAAGAAGGCGGGGATGAATGTGCTGGAGCCGCAGATTATCGCGGACGCGATTGTCAAGCAGGTTTTGAGTGCGCGGGGTGGGCAGCTTATTATTGCGCCGGGGTTCACGTGGTTGGCGAATTTGAGGGCTTGGCCTTGGTGGTTGAGCTCGTTCATTACGAGCCGGAGTGGGCCGGTGATTGAGGAGGATGAGGTGAAGTTGCCATTGGCTGGGAAGGTGGCGTGAGGGACGTGATGGGGATTGGATTGGGCTTTCCTACTAAACGGAGGTGTATTGTTACTACATGGCTAGATTTCACAAGACATATGCAATTGATTACACTACATGCTCGGCAGATCATTTGTCCAGCATCACCGCACATGGTATATGCACGACATACGGCAAGTACAGGCTGTAAAGTGAGGGGTTGCACCTTCCTTCTTCAACAAGCTTCACGAACGTCAGAATCCACCCGTCTAATAAACGTCAGACAGAGCTGTCAATCGAATCGGGTATCCCGGGCAAGAACCTCTTGCCCAGAAGGATATCGACGGTATGTGTCGTTCTCTCTCAAGCTCAGCTATCTTGCCAAAGCCCGTCAACTCACCTTATTCTCGTCTGCCATCTCTCTGCCTTCCACCACGCACCCAAAGTCTTCGTTCTTGCATTAGCGAGTCTTGCAACACCAGAACTTAGGTGACCTCGTCATTCTCTGAATTTGTCTCATGATGTCGAAACCTTTCGTCCCACCTCTCGAGAATCCAGCACTCTACACGAACCAGCATCATGAAATCTCCGTCGCCCCTTCGCCGCCCCTAAACCCGGGGCCAAATGACTGCGTAGTCCACATGCGAAGCAATGGCATCTGCGGGTCTGTCTTCACCATGTACCCACCCATACCTGGCTAACAACGATCCAGCTCCGACATCCACTTCTGGCACGCCGGCCGCATCGGCGCCCTCGAAGTCACAGTCCCACACTGCCTCGGCCACGAAGGCGCCGGCGAAGTAGTCTGGACTGGTACTTCCGTCTCGAATCTCAGCGTAGGCGACCGCGTGGCAGTCGAGCCCGGCGTTCCATGTGAGAAGTGCCGTGAATGCAGTTCAGGGAACTATAACCTCTGTCTTGACGTGCAGTTCTCTGGGGTTCCGCCACATACCGGAAGCATCAGGCGATACCATGTTCATCCGGCAAGGTATTTGCACAAATTACCTGATGAGTTGAGTTTCGGCGATGGTGCGTTATTGGAGCCGCTGAGCGTTGTGCTGCACGCGTTTGAGCGCTCCCCTGTAAAGCTGGGCGAGGCGACGGTGATCTGTGGGGCAGGCCCTATCGGGCTCGTAGCTTTGGCTGTCGCGAAGGCTTCAGGAGCTTGTCCGCTGATTATAACGGACCTGGACGAGGGACGATTGCAGTTTGCGGAGAAATTCGTCCCTGGAGCGATCGGGGTGAAGGTCAGAGCTGAGCTTGGATCGGAGGAGATGGCCGGGGAGATGCTGAAGCAGGTCGAGAAAGCGGGTGGAGAGAGGCCAAGAGTGGTGTACGAATGTACTGGGGTGCAGGGGAGTGTCGTCACAGCGGCTTTCTTACCGAGACCGGCTGGAGAGGTGAGTTGACTTGACTCCACAGCAGCATGGCGACCGTGCTAACACATGCTCCAGGTCATGGTGATAGGCGTGGGCCGGCAGACCATGAACGAGCTCCCCTTCATGCACATCAGCATGGCAGAAGTCGATCTGAAGTTTATCAACCGCTATCACCACTCTTGGCCTGCTGCGATTAGGTTACTGCAGCATGGCGTGCTGAACTTGAGACCGCTGGTGACGCACCGCTTCCCGTTGGAGCAAGCTGTTGAGGCGCTGACGGCGAGTGCGGATCGGAACAGTGGTAGTATTAAGGTCCATATTGAAGATAAGGGAGGGCTGAAGGGAGAACACGTGAAGGAGAGGAGTAAGCTGTAGATGACCTTACCTGCATGGCAGGAGCTTCGGACGCTCTCTGAGAAATTCAGAACTGTCTATCGCATGTTGCGCCCGCTGTCTTTGAGTGCGGATCAGCTGAACGTCTGATACGTTTCCCTCGTCCGTCAATATCATCCTAGACCACACCTGTTTCCCCACTCCCAGGAATTCCTGCGCAACGATGTCGACATCTCGCAACCAGCAGTATTGGTGCGCTACATGGAATGACCGTAATGTGAGATCGTGATGCACGTGTGTGCCTCAAAACGTTCGACAACATGAATGTCATGAAACACGACATCCCGCCAAGAGATCCGCAGCTGCTGGAGCCAAATTAGCAACCAAGGAACCGCGGCACTGCCACGCGCGCCGCCCACGTTTTGCCGCATGCGGCTCGCGTGCATGGGATGAGACAAGTTTTCGACCCATGGAATTGGAAATGATCTCCCAGCAGAGCAAGACGACATGCCTGTCAAGGTGGCCAGTCAGCAACACGCCATGGCAACGAGCTGCAGGCAATCTACACGCAGCGATCGCAGATCAGTTCCGCCTCAAGAGAGTAAATTTTGCGAGACCGACATGTCACAACATGAGGCTCTGGGCATCACTGTGGAGACAACGCCAGCGTCAGGGGTGAGCTGTTGGAATTGCTGTGCCATCTCTGTTGCTATTTCCTCTGATTGTTTTGGCGCGCGTTTCCTTCTCGAAGGTTGCCGCAGCGAATGCGCGAGCGGGGCGGTGGGTTTATTGCCGTTCTGCCAGACCTAATCTCGATTGCGGCGGAGGATCTGCAGGAGATACTATACTGCGCACCCCTCCTGCTCATGGAACTTGGCTTTCAACACCACTCTTTGCCTTACTAAGGAGATTAGACAGCTTTGTCGAGCTTCCTAACGTTGATCTTCCTCGATCGCAGCAGCGCCAGCACGACTCTTACACTCGTAGGACTAACCTCTCTGGACCCCAAAGCATAGCCTGGTCGTTCGACTTGCTTGGCAACGAACGCCCGAGCCTCACGCGTCAGGAATAGCTTCATAATCCTTCGAGCCCTGTGGTGGCCGTGTCGCAACGTCGACTTGAGATCCACGACTTGTTTCGACTTTCCTGTCACTGTCGTGACTTTTCGATACCGAAACAACGTCTGTAACAACGACAAGCAAATCTTGTGAAATTGAACCCGGAGTACTTCTTGGACCAGGGACCTGATCACATTTGCGCTCATACTACGTTGAGGTTCGGCGAGTCCTTCAAGCTATTGTACGACCCGCCTGCAGGATGACGACCGCGGCGGCTTCGGACAATGCGCTCTCGGTTTTGCTGTCTGCTCTGCCGACCGACGTCGCGTCAAGCATAGAAGATGGAGTCAGCGATGTGACCTCGTTATTGCAGGCCATCGGAAGCACGTCCGTGGCAGATATTACCATTACCCCGGTAGACACGACAGCAGCGACACAGGCGCCGACGCCAGTACCCACCACAACGCCCTCAGCAGAAGCTACGACAGAATCAACAACAGCAAAACAACCGCAGGAAACTACCACGCCCTCACCTTCAATGTTGCAGTCTTCAGCATCACGGACTTCCCAATCTCCTGTCTCGTCAACCGCCACATCAAATTCAGAGAGTTCTGCCTCCGCTGCGGCGATAGCTCACAAGCAGTCGTCAACTGGCACCATTGCCGGCATAGCAGCCGGCGGGTTCGCAGCTCTCATGCTGCTCTTCCTGCTGGGCCTGTTCCTCCACCGTCGAAGAAAGCAAGGTCGCGCTCCTTTCGCATCAAGAAACAAACTCTCCCGCTCAAAGTCCGGCTCCCGGCGGACCAACAAAAACTTCCCCGAGTCCGCATGGCTCTACGACCCCGTCATCACCCCGGCTGGAGCGCGATCTCCAGCGCTCGAGCCTAGCAAAGGTCCTCCTCTGCCGCGCGATCGAAGGAGTCTGGAAAGCTCTGCGCCCGAGCTAGTCACGCCAGACATGCGGGAATCTCAGTCTTTTGAACCACTTCTGGCGCCACAACGACCGATCAGGTCAAGAGATGGGATTCCTAGGTTGAGTGGAGACATCTTCATGCCGCCTCCGAGTAGTAGGACACCAAGTCCTGCGCACAGTGCTGGGCCTAGTAGCGCTAGGAGGAAGAGCAGAGGGCGGAGTCAGGTGGATCTGGGTGAGGAGGACAAGAGGCTGACGGCGATATTTGAGAATGGGCAGTATCCACTTGGAGCGGCGAGGTGATTGTTGTACAATATGCATTCATTCAGTAGCGCAGGCGTTGGGGATGATGAGATATAGTACAAAGCAGCGAACAATGTTAGAAAGACAAGCCTTGCATCTTTATTTTGCACGTAGACTCAGGTATCAATCGTGTGCTCCGAGATTGCAGAATGATCTAGACGAGTAATGCGATCGCTGCCTCGTCACGCTGTCGTCGTAAGATGGTTTCAAAATGTCTCGAAGCAGGTACGGGTGGTCCCGTCTCGTTCTTGCCCTAATACTGTTGACCCGTTACTCACCCTCCATCAACTCTCGTCGTTTCCTGCCCTCCCCCTCAGCTGTACCACTGACGCTGGTTATCTGAGCACAGTCATCTACGGCAGTCAGACGCCTGCCCGAGCTTAGTCGGCGTCCTCTTGCGCGCAGGCAATACAGATCTTCTGTTCGATGTCAACGCGGAGCGCGCAGGTCGGAAGGTGTCTTGGGAGGACCCACCCGGTGCCTTGGAATTTGGCGCTAACCCGATTGAACGCCAAGCCGGGGTACTAATCAGTCATCAGGTGCCTTGGAAAATGAGTGAAGAGGTGTCTTGAATACGTTTCCCATACAACAACACAACACCTCCAGGTAAGTATAGAGACATCATTTGATACGTATAGCATACGTATCAGTATTGTATGCAATACGTATCTTCTCAGGGGCTAATACAGATCAGAACCAAACAACCAACCACATAGACTAGCAAAGATAGTGATAGCCCAGAAGCTCAAGAATAATGTATATTGCATCTAATAGGCGTTTGATACGTTTCCGATGCGTTTCTAATACGTGTTAGGATATATACCTCTAGTATATAGAGTTGCTAAACAATCGCAAATTGCCTACTAGTTTGACAGCATAGGAGGTAAGTTAGTATTTGATACGTATCGTATGTATAGCTAATACGTATTAGGATCCGCTAACTATCCATATCGGCGAGCAGATCTACTTAGTAGCCTTAGATAGAGGAGGTATTTGCAAGGTATATATGCCGTTTAGATACACTTCGGATACGTATCTAATGTGCTTCATAGACTACGTTTAGGGGCACTAACACTCTACGCTAGTATGTTCGTAAGGTAAGATACGGATATATTATACATATTAAATACGTATCTAATACGTTTTAGGCGTATAGCGAAGTTAAGCTAGTAGACCGCAAAGGCTAAGGTAGTAGCGAGGATATAATTATAGTAAAGAGTAAGCGTATATTTAATACGTATTAAATGCGTTGCTAATACATTTTAGACTACTTCTCTACCTTACACCTTACTAACGTCTAACATTAGGTTTAGGAAGCAATAGAGGCGGTAGCAAAGGCGAATATATATGTATCTAATACGTATTAGATACGTATCTACAGCTGCTAACCTCTATAGGATATTAACCGGTACTCTAACTAAGACGCCGGCTAACCCTACTCGTATACGCCGGTACGTATCTTATACGTATCTAGAATGATTCTAATACTAATTTCTCTTAGCATATAGAAGGGATCGCTAGCTAGAGTTACGAAGCCGAAGTAAGTCCTACTACCCTATGTTTCTAATACATATCTAATACGTATATAGGGTCTTAAAGCGCGTTACTCGGTCTAAAGCCAAGAAGTCGCAAGAGTCCGTCGAGTAGATTAAGGATAAGGATAAGGCCTAAGATACGTATACTATACGTATAAGATATACACTTTATATGCATAGGATATGCAGCGTATAGATAGTAGTAGGCTATTAACATTAGATAATACTATAGTAACGTGAAGCTTGAAAGACCGTCTATATGCATACGATACGTATAAGATATGGATCAAATGTGTATAAGATATGTACTATACTATCTACATAGGCTTTTCATGTATATAATATGTATCTACTATGTATCCACTATGTCTGCTATTACGCTCCTACTTCTACTTATGCCCTCTCCTCTTCTATCTCTTTCTGAAATTGCCGTTACTACCTCTTAAGTAGTAAGGTATCCTATTGAAGTCTTAACTTTTCCCGCTCGTTCGCTAGCTCTTTCGCTATAACCTTAGCTAACGCCTATCGATCTATAAGACTACTAGTAGTAAGATTATGTCCGCTACGCTTACGATACGTATCCGACCGGCTAGAGACACTACTCGATAGTAGTCGCTTTCGACTACCTTCGGGTTACGCCCCTAATAACGGGAGAGTGATACTAGGTAGAGGTTGCATTAATCCCGTAAGATTAACGATATCGGGGTCTAGCCTTAGGGAACTAGTTCTCGATAACTCTATAGCGCATTAGATATGTATCTAATACGCATAATATACGACGTACGTGATCTTCGGAGTTGGTTGCTCCTACGCTATACCGCAGAATTTGAACGCTAGATATAGCGTATTAACTAATCCTCGCGAGCCTTCCAAGTCTCTATATCGGTAAGGTCCCGGATTGCTACCTTCTAGAGAGTAGGTAGTAGGTTCATACGCGTTCTAGATGCGTATCCTTTATTTGCTACCTACTCGATAGCGTTAGTAGTATTTCGGGTCTAGCGAAAGTACGCGTCGTCTATAGCGGAGAAGTAGGGCTAGAGACTATAGCGTATAAGCGTAGTCTCCTTATGCTTTGCCTAATTACGGGCCTATTCGTGGTTTACAACTAGATATATTAGCTTAGACACATTAAATGTACATAGTATACGTATAATATACGTTTTAAGATCCTAGTAATTCTATAATATTCCTCCGGTGTTAGTGTAGAACGAAGACTCTTTATAAGACTCCGGAGGCCTTCTTACTAAGGGCTAGTACTAACCGCCTTAAAGATAGTCCGCTCGAAATGGATCGTATAGTATACGATAACATGGCTAATATACTAATACTAGTTATATGTAGGGTTCGGAATAGGTTCGATAGACTTCAAGTATACGCTAATACCTAAAATGCATTAGATATATATAAGATATACATAACATACGTACTAGCGGCCTACTTAGCAAGTATGTCTACAATTACCGCTCGAAATCCGGTACTATGTATATAGTGCTATTGCACTAGACGCCCTATTATTTAAGCTATTAGTTGAAATAGTCTCTAGAATGCGATCTTATAGATTGCTATTGTATCGCGTACGACAATAATCCGCGTAAAGGTGATAACTAGTCCGTATTAGATACGCTTTCAATACGTATTAGATAAGTGCATACATACTCTTATTGTGGCTTTCGAGGAATCGCGCAAATAGAATCTCATTTATGTCCGCTTGTCTAATACGTTTAAAAGACATATTAACCTCGAGATCCGGCTCGTTTAGAAGAAGGTTAGCTGCCTCTTTGTAGAAGTAGACGATTATTAGTCCATGCTTATTATTATATAGCTATTGGATATATCGTTCCTAGTAGGTATTAGCATATATATGATACGTATGTAATACGTATCGTACGTCGACCGGTACTATCTTCTGTCTTTCGAATTCGAACACTATTCCTACTAGCTCTATACCCTCTAGGTAATGTAATAGCCGATAGCGCTGGATTTCGTATAATAGTCGACTAGTGTTTACTAGGCTAACATGTAGTTGCCGTAACGAATTTACACTATTATTCTAGAGGTACTACTATAGACTAGGGCTAGTTTAGAAGCGGACTATACATATTAGCTATATATATAATACGTATTATGAAGACATACCGAACGTAAGATTAGCTACATTTGTAGCTTGTATTAATTGCCTTAGGTCTCGTAGATACCGATCCGGTGTCTTAGAAGGCGGTAGTAGCGGATAGCTATATATACTATATAAAGCGAAGAATAGGTATAGCACTATAGTCAGATCTTCCGGTATAAAGATATGGAACCTAACGCCGCATAGGTAAGGCTCTAGTATACTAGGGCCTTACGGGTATAGTATGCCTAGAATCTAAATTAGATACGTATCTAATATATATAAGAAATACATATTACCGCAATTTTCTATCCTTAATAAGGTCCCTTCAATGCGGAAGCAAGACTGCTCTATTACTATACCCCCGTTATAGTATAACTTTAGAAAGTCCTAGTCTATAATCTTAGTAAGGTTCCATTAATAAAAGAAGTAATCCTAATTACCGGCTATGTAATAGCGGCATTTCACGAAGTAGTTACGACTACCATATATATTAGATACGTTTCTAAAACGTGCGAAAATCGGATAACAAGCCTAGAGCCTTCTCCGGCATATAGTTCCCTTCGAAAACCGGTCCTATATTACCTAGTATGCTTTAATAGTATTACGACGTCTCGGATCAGTATTGGTTACCTCGTTATAGATTTCTAAGAGGTTTCGAGTCCTCCCTATTTCTTCGACGGACGTATACGTATGTAATACGTCTCTAATATACGGGTCGATATATTGGTAGCACTTAATACTAGTACATTGGTACCGATACATTATACCCTTAATCCTACGGTTAGTTAGACCCCTAAAGAATGCGGAAGATGCTAGTCTACCGGACATAAGGCGGCGATAGCAGTACTAATGCTAAATCGCATAATCGCATTAGGTGCCGGTACTATACGTATTATATACGTAAAACATACCTTAACTAGATCTTTCTATCCCTCCGTATACCGGGCTTCCTCTAGTACTAGTAGTACGTAGGTAAATCCTAGGGTATCTATACGTAGATATAACGGTAGTAGAGGAACGTATTCGAGACACCGAGTCTGTAGCGGCGATCTTTTAGCGATCGTTAAAGTTCGAAGAGGATCTTCTTGCTCCTATACTCGTTAGATACGTATCTAATGTATATCTAATATATGTTTGCCTCTTCAATCTCTAGAACCCTAATATCCCGAAGGGTATCTTTAGTATCCTTAAATAGAGCTACTTCACTTTGTTTATCGAGCATAGTGTTCATAATAGGAGTAGTAGTATGTATCTGATACGTATAGAGTAGTAGTGTAGTATGTATCTAATACGTATAAAGTAGGTAGGGATCCACAATCGGTGAAGCGGTATTGAAAGAAGGCTTAGGAGGTGTCTTGGTGGGTCAAGAGGTACTGTTAGCGCCAAGACCAGCCCCTCGGCAAATATTTCCTAATCCAATGTACCGGGTGGGTCTCTCAAGACACCGGCTGACATGTATGCACGTCAACGCGAGCGCCGCGGACTGCCTGCGAGCATGCTGGCTTCGTCAGCGTACCAAGTGACCAGGTTTCTCGAGAACGCTTATCGCCGTGTGATCTCCGGTATTTTCCGCACGTATACGGCCAGAAGTCCCCGGCTCGACACCAAGCAATGCAACGGTACCTCCGCCAAGCTCTCAACGGCAATCTCAAACGTCGCGGCAACACATTGACCACGCAAGGATGCTGACAGGGCTGAGTGCGAACTACTGCGCGACTGGCTCGTTCGCTCGTCTGCTTTTCGGGGAGATTTGAGGATCTTACTTCTCTTGCCAGGATGCAGTCCTTCTCCCCTCACTTGTGATTGGGTCGTTCGTCTGCTTGCGTTCACATGGCTGTTATGAATAGGACACCGAGAGCCTAGAGGCATACTGGCGGCGATCATTGTAGCTGTGGAGGATGTGGGTATGGAAAGCGAACAACGCTCGAGTTCTTTCTCTTAGATGTGTAGTTTTTGTAGCCACCTTTCGGCTTTGTTTCTTCGGGATTTTCGTACTGCATTCTCCTTCTGGTCCGATGGCGCGACTTCTCAGCATCCTACTGTTTGTAAACAGTGCCTTTGCGCAGGGCAAGTCCGTACAATACTTGCAATACTGCGTACACTGACGTCCCGCAGTCACAGTCCCGTTCAGCAATAGTTCGACGGCCAGCACACCCTCTACCTCTCCGTCCCCATCTTCGTCTTCTGGAGCAGACCTGGGCAGTATCATACTGGCTGGGCTCGGTGGAGATGAACTCACTACCACGTCGGTCGTCACACGCCTCACGACTGTCATTGTCAGCAAAACGTCTGCTACCGCAGGCTGGGAGGCGTGTCAAACCAGTCAGGCATCTTGGAGCGAGCTGTATACCAGCTTACGGGAGCCATACTGGAATACAACAAGTTTCGTGCCTACCATCGACAGCACGGTAGTGACCTACAACGTGACGCTCGGGATTGCGGACGTGTACACTAACATTGATGGGATGCCGCATGTACGGGCGACACTGACGCCGACTGCTACCAGTCAATTCACTGAGTGAGTGCCGTTCCCGAGATCTATCTGTGTTTCCCAGCGGTTCGCATCATTGTGGTTGCGCTGCCGTTCTCATAAGCTAACGGGAGATTAGCACCTTCATCAATGCCGACTCTACCACATGTACGCTCAGCAGCTTGGTAGTCAAAGGCAGCGCTGGTCCAAGCGGCTCCCCGAATTGTATAATAGACACTGTACAGTGCAGTGCGATGTGGCAGACATACCTTGGTAGCCTCGGCCTTCCGACCACGATCGTCAATGCCACCGAGCCGGTGATCACGCCAGTACCGACCAACAGACCGCGTTGCTCGGTAGGACCTGTGTCGAAGAGCTGCGGAACCGTGGCACCGGCGTCCTGCATCATCTCTGCGAACAAGGTGGACTTGTTCTACTGGCCGGCCGTGACCGCTGCTCCGAACGCAACTGGACAGTCGAGCAACGGCAGCGCGATAGTGACTGCAGTCTACGGCACTCATACCTTCACGTCGCCATCAGTGTATTTGTTGTTCGACAAGATCCAGGCCATCTCCACGTCCGATTTGGATCTGACATGTACATTCTCTGCATCTCTAGGTGGCACGACACCTTCTCTTGCTGGTGGCGGTGGCACTAGTAGCTATGTTGGCCCAGCGGTTTCAGCCCTTGTCTCACTAGACCCCTCGAGTCTCTCGAGCCTTGTCCGCGACCTCGGGCCTGGCGTCAATACTGCCAGTGCAGTGAGCGAGATTGCACATGGTGGACCAAGTTACTCGCACTGGCTTAATGTTGTGGCCGGGACGTACAGCCTTTACGACCGGCCATTCGCAACAAGCGTGCTTGCGCAGAAGGTCGATTTCGCCAACTTCGACGTTCCACCAGCCTCTGCTTACTACATGAACATCAATGTTCCGCCGGGATGTAACAGGCAAGGCGCCCATCCGGAGTGTAGCACGATCTTTGATGCCGCGTACAAGGCTCAGCTGCTTGTGCCTGACCAGATTCGTACACTGCGACCAGAGTGGGCGACTTGCTCTGACCCACTGTTTGGTGCACTGGACCCGCCGATCGCTTTGTCGGCTGCAGGTACTGTTAAAGGCCCGGGTGCTGGATCCGGACAGACAAGTGCTGCAGAGGTGACCTCTGTACCGACTGCGTCACCTGAACAAGGTCCGACGACGAGTGCCGTGCCCGGCTCTGGAGTTGGCACAACAGGACCCGCGGCAACTGCTTTGCCTCAGACGACGAAGCCAGTGACGACGACGACTCAGCCTGTGCAGTCAGGTGGAAGCGATGGCACGTCTCCACCCGATACTGACGCTGGCACCCAGCTTGGGTCTAGCACCGTACAGCCAGTCCAGTCAGCTGTACCTGGTAAAACAGGGGCACCCTCGTCTGCAGGCGATGGAACCATCGCATCGAATCAGCCAGCGCCAGGCACACTGCAGTCTGGTGGTGGGGAGACTAACGTAGCACAGCCCGAATCTGCAGCTAATGGCGGCACTGCGCAGCCCAGTAGCGGTAACTTAGTTGGCAATATTGCCGTGGCGCCTGTGACCACCGCCAACATAGTATTTGGCTCTGTCACTCTTGCGATTCCGGTCCCTGCGGCGTCGGTCTCGGACACAGATCCAACTATCGCTGCTTCGGAGCCAAGCATCACTCTCGCTGGAACAACAATCGCTGCTTCGGCAGCACAAAGCGGTGTGGTCGTCCTAGGCGGCACTTCCGTCAGTGCAGGAGACGCCCCAGTTGTTATTGGCAGCCAGACAATTCAAGTCGTCAGCGGCGGTCTTGTGGCTGATGGCACGACTGTAATCATCCCAGCACTCTCTGCATCGGCAGCTCCGTCAAACGATCCTCCTTTAGTGACGCTGGGTACCGCAACACTCGCCGCGCAAGCCGGTCCAAGCGGCATCGTCATTATTGGAGGTACCACGCTCAGCGCAGGCGGTGCACCGGTCATCGTGGCCGGCCAAACCGTCAACATAGTCCCTAGTGGCATCGTTGCAGACGGCACGACTATCTCACTCGGCGCTGCTCTTACATCGAGCGCCACTACTGCCGGCTCTGTCACAGTCGTGACTTTCAACAGCGCCGCCTTCACTGTCTCTGCACCCTCTGCCCTCGGAGCAGCGGTGGTCAACGGCGTCACCGTCTCTGCAGGCGCGCCAGCGACACGCATCAATAGTCAGCTGGTCAGTGTCATTTCTGGAGGCGTTGTGGTGGATGGTCAGAGTGTATCTCTCGCCGCACAGTCGACGGTCGCAGCTGTGGGAGTCTTCACAGCTACGAATGGTCAGCCTGTCACAGCCTTGCAAGGCTCTGTGGCGGGCGTGGTGGTTGTGGGCGGCAGCACGCTTTCTGTCGGGGGTGCCGCTGCTACTATCAGTGGACAAATCATCAGTGCTGGGACTGGTGGTGTTGTCGTGGATGGGCGGACTGTGTCCTTTGCCGCGCAAACGACGCCCGGAGCTGCAGCAATCTTCACAGCTACAAATGGACAATCTGTCACGGCCGCACAAGGCTCGATCGCAGGCGTCGTGATCGTGGAAGGGAGCACTATATCCGCTGGAGGAGCGGCAGTCACAATCAGCGGCCAGGTATTGAGCGCCGTAACAGGTGGCATTGTTGTGGACGGCTCGACTGTTGCTCTCGAGGCTACGACGTCTTCAGTATCACTCTCCGCTGGACCAGCGACGCGGGCAAGCGGCGATAGCCCAACCGACGCGACCATCACTCCGAGCGGGAGTCCTGAACCTCCGGCTGATACTTCGAGCGGGACGCGGGCGCTGAGGCCAGTGTGGCTAGGCTGCATCTCCGCTGTAATCGTAGCACTGGTATGTACTCGAATGTAGATCGAAACCGATCTACATTCGAGGCCACATGATGACCTTGAGTCGTCTAGACTAACTATGATACGATTCAGATGGTCCCCGGACGTCGTCGTCGTCGTCCTGGGGGTCTGGCCTGGGAGATTAAGTGACAGCATGCCGGGAAAACTTAGTGAATTTCGGACACTCTCTTCGGAACGTGCTGTATACGAGGTCATGCAATACACCTGGGCGTCTGGAGCGATTCATGCTTATGCCTATCGGCCCACGAGGGAGCTCACCGCCGCCGCTTCCGAGAGCGAAAGACATAATTTTTCGAGGTCGGCGAGGTCGACGAGGTCAAAGTTGGCCCGTCAAGAGCGTGCTACTTGCAAGGCGAGAGGTGCTCGCCGAGACGTCCGGATTCCACAGAGAACGCTCTTGACGGGCCAAGAGGGAGCCCATCGTCACCGCTTTGGAGGGCGAGGATCTGGCCGGGAAGTCTTCGAGATCGATGAGGTCAAACATGGACCGTTGTGAGCGTACTTCGTCGCAGCTCCGAGCACACCCTTCACTTACGGTGGTGCGATGAAGAACTCCCACAACGGATGATAAGGAAGCTCGCTGTCGCACGCAATAGGTAGGCTCTACTTCATAACTTCCGGGGTCGGCGATGAGGTCAAACTTGGCCTGTCGAGAGCGTTCTTCGTTTCGGCTCCGAGCAGACCCTTCAGTCACTACGACACCGTGAAGAACGCTCTCAACTAGCTACCGAGAAGCCCGTCGTCGCCCTCGAGGTCTAGACCATATCTCCAAGTTCTCGAGTTCGACGACGACAAGCCTCATATGCTCCGTTAAGAGCGTTCTCATTTCGAGGCTTGAGAAGATAGCTCGCTGTACTAGGAATCGAAGACAACGCTCTCAACGGGTGATAGGGACGCTCGTCGTCGCCCTCGAGGGCTAGGAAAGAATGCTAGATTTCCGAGGTCGACAACGATGAGCCTTACGTCCTCTGTCGAAAGCATTCTTTGTTCGAGAAATGAGTACAGTCATCGCTATCCCGTGGATGATGAAGAACGCTCTTGCCGGACTTAATTAACGCTCGTCGTCGCCTCCGAGAGCAGGGTCTAGTTGAGGACCTTTTTCGTCCGATCGACGTCGAGGTGAATATACTCCGTCGAGAGCGTACTCTTCATAAGGTCTAAGCCGATCATCCGTATAGTAGGACCCCGCGGAGTACGCTCTCAACGTGCAAGAAGGCAACCTAGTCGTCGCCTTCGAGAGAAATTTCCTATAGACTAAGGTCTCGAGGACAACGATGGTAGATTTGATCCGCCGAGAGCGTACTCTTCGTAAGGCTAGAGTGAATAGTCTATAGAGTAGGAGGTCGAGTAGAACGCTCTCGACGGATCATTCCACCTCATCGTCGCTTTCGAGACGTAGCTTAGAAAGTCGAGAATTCGATTTCATCGACGACGACAATAGTAATTCCGTTGAGAGCGTTCTTCCCGGGAGGTCCGAGCACAGTATCTAAAAGACAGGACCCCGAGGAGAACGCTCTCGAAGAGCTAAAAGATACCTCGTCGCCGCTCTCGAGGTGTACCTCGCATATACAGAATTCGAAGACCGACAACGATGAGGTAGATACTCCATCGAGAGCGTACTCCTCGCAAGGCTCGTATATGCCCTTATCGCCGCTCGAAACAGAAGAGAACGCTCTCGAAGACTAAGAAGGGCTCTCGTCGTCGCTCTCGAGCTACAGCTCGTAAAAACGGGAGTCGCAAAACGACGACGACGAGGTAAGTGCTCCGTCGAGAGCGTACTCTTTTCGATAGCAAAGACTACCTTCAGATTGACAGTTCTGCGAATACAACGCTCTCAAAGACTAAACAGGGAGCGAGGTATAATCGTCGTAGGGAAAACTTAAAGAAATTCACCCGAGGGCGACGAGATGTCCGCAACACGTCCTTCGAGAGCGGACTTAGGCCGAGGACTGAGCATGTACGTAGTCTATCAGATCTGCGCAGAGTGCGCTTCCGAAGAACGGAGGGGAAGCGGAGTGTCATCATCGCAGGGAGGGGGCCGAAGACTCCCGAAGGCGGCGACGACGAGGCCGCATAGCTACCTTCGAAAGCGGACTTTGTTCGAGAACGAGGATTATGCAGTCTCCGTCGGATCCACGCAGAACACTGCGACAATGAGGCAAAAGAACGAGCTTCGAACGAATCGGGATGCCGTAGGTAGCCCATAGCATCTATAGTCTTGTTGAGCATACAGTGTCCTGTCGACGGTCTCTGTCGCACTTGAGTCTCTTCAGCCGCCACGCTGATCTCCAAGTGGCAAACAGCGACATCAGACATCCAGCTACTGCTGATCAGCCACAGCAGCATCCTAGTCAATCTGCTCGCACCCTACAACCCTCAGCTTCAATAGCTCGCCCTTCAAGATCCTCTCTTTTTCTGCAGCGACCTTCTCCATATCCCAATTCGCGCTCACGAACCTCCCTCCCAACCACCGCCCCTCAGCACTCAACCAGACTGCCACCCCACCAGCCAGCTCAGGACTATCCTGCAGCGTATCGAAAAGCTCCTTTGGCAACACGCCAGCCATCTCGGTCTGCACGCCGCCGGGATGCATCGGTATCGCAGTGATCCGAGGGACCGTTGAAGGGGATGCAGAGTGCGCACCAGCGTTCTCAGAGTCGATGTACTCGGTGAGGTTGTTCATGGCCGCTTTGCTGTTTGCATAGGCTGAGATGCCTGGAAGGTAGGCGTAGGAACCGACAGAGGAAACGTTGATGATCAGGCCTTCTTTGAGTGGGGCATTGGACGTGAGAGCGGTGATGTAGGCGTGGCACATGTTGATCGTCCCGCGCATGTTGATTTCCTGTACCTCCCACCACTGCGAGGGAGTCTGCTGGGCGAAGGGGAGCCAGGTGCCCGAGATAGCGGCGTTGTTGATCATGATGTCCGGCGCACCACCGAACTCGGCTTTCACCTTCGAGAAGAGAGATGAGACGTCCGACTCCTTGCTTATATCGGTGTTTGGCACGATGAGGACTTTCGTCTCCGGAGCAACGGCCAGTATCGCATTCTGCGTTTCCTCGAGAATGCCGACTCGACGACCTACGAGTGTCAAATGGGAGGCACCAGCCAGGGCAAAGGCGGTGGCATAGCCTCGTCCAATCAGTCCGCCAGCGCCAGAGACGAGGACAGACTTGCCATTCGCTGTGCCGGAGAGGCGACCGTGTGGATCAATGAAGGGCGTGATAGAGTGAACATTCGACTCGAAGATTTGTTTCGCCATGATCGGATAGTCTTGCCACGTGGAAAGGTAAGTCGGGTCTCATCGAGCATAAAACTGCCTTGAGCGTAGGTACTTGTAGCCTGGGAACATCATGTGCATGAGTGGGTCGTTTATCGAGCTTCGCGTTCGCACTAAAGACCGATTGCTCAATCCGGCTGTTTGTCGTATGTCCGCCAGTATCTCCGTGTCGATCTTGGCGAGATGATCAGATGCGTAGTATGATGAGAGACCAGTCGCTACTTTCAGCCGAGTTCCTCGATCTCGGAGTGAGCTCCTGGGCTGACGATAGAGCGAGACCGAATGCGGAAAGCGAATCCAAGCCTTTGCCCACAACTGGAGTACCTAGATCTGAGATCGGCCGATTTGTGGACATTGAATGTGACCTAGAGCATAGCATCAGGTGTTTCAGAGCTGGGTGAATCAATGAAATAAGAGAGTGAGATCTTAAGACGGTAGGTCCTTAGATCCATAGACAAAGTTTGCCCTCACTTTCGTAACATAAACTGACATTGCGTACCTCATAGACTGACCTCATCAAAACACCTTCCCATTCTCCAGCTCCTCCACCGCGTTCTTCACAATCTCATTCAACTTGCCCTCCTCAAGACCCAAAACCTCTCGGTCTTCCTTCGCCTTCTCCTCATAGTTCCCGCCCTTACCGTCACCGAGATAATATGCGTACGTCAACATCGCGCCAGCCCTCATGTCTCCCTTCGCCATCTTCTCTCTGTTCATCCCGATGCTCTCTTCGATCGTGCTCTCCTCGATCTGCCAGTCTTCCTTTGTCGTGCTCGTAGCTTTCTGTAGAGAGTCGAAGAGGGACGTCTGCGAAATGAGGCAGGACGAGATGTAGACGAAGTTATTCGCGTAGTGGGAGAGTGAGGCGCGGGGATTCGAATCATTGGTGATCGGTAGGGAGAAGAGACGTGCTATGCCAAGACCAGCTTGCTCAAGGGTAGTGCTGTTGAAGGGCGCGGAGTCGGTGTAGATCGTGGCTTTGCGGCCCTTGATGTCGAAGCCGAAAAGGCCGCGTTGGAGGGACTGCCATAATCTCAGCACTGCCACAATCGTCTCCGGCCTTCTGTCTCGGGTACAAAACACAGCGTGACTTACAAACTCCAGCCACGGGTTTGTGGCAATCCCCACCCACTTCAGTCTGTCGAACTTCTTGCTCAGCTCCTCAATCTGCTTCCTCGCTGCGACCTTGGGCTGGAACATCGGTACTGCGCTCATCATGCTCTCGTTCTTACCATCCCCGGCGTACTCGGTGGGGAAGATCCACTTCACACCTGCTTCGGCAGCGGCTTCGATGAGCTTAGTCTGGTCAGCCATGGCCATGAAGTTCATGGCGAAGAGGACTGCATCCTGGCCAGTGAAGACGGAGGATATGAACGCAGCATCTGTGTACGATCCGCGCTTCACTGTGAGGGAAGCATGCGAGGGCAATGCTGTGGTCGAAACCTCACGTGAGAGGACTGTGATCTCGAAGATGTCGGTGGCGAGAAGATGTTTCAGAGCGGAGGAGCCAACATTGCCACCGGCCTGTAAACTATATCAGCGAAGAGCTGGTCGCTTGGAGTCCTGGGGTCCTTACGCCAACGATCACGATCTTTGAGAGCTTGTTGTCGGACATGGGTTCCGCTGGTCAGTGCTACAGTGACTTGAGATGGACTTGAAGAAAACTTGCGAAATATGAAAGTCGTGCCGTGCCTGTGATACTTGTACTCTACCTCTACGATTGACTGCCGGACATGGAGTTCCGCCGGTGGAGGAAGTAGATCAGGGCGGACGCTTGCATTGACCCGTCCAAAACACCGAGCATGTCTGCGAACATATCGAAGTGTTGAGATTGCTGATGTGAGCGTGGATGTGCCATTTAGACGTGCTGCAGAGGTATTCTTGATGTGCACAAAACGGAAGTGGAAGGATTTGCTAGTAGGATGTAAAAGCTCATGCCTCAGGCACAACTATGTCCGCGAAGCGAAGTCTAATCGCAATTCTCCTAGCATCAATCATTAACATTTTACTGCTCCTAGTCCGATGACGCTGGTATCTCATCCTGCTGCTGCTCCACCCAAGTTGACGATTCGGGATCTCAAAGGCTAACAGGCTGCGGCGGCTTCATGCATTCTACCGCATCGACCGCAACATCACCTCTGATCGCCTCCAGCACTGCATCATCTACGCCTTTCGCCTAGTAGATTGCGTAATCATACTGCTCGGTACCATGCTGAGCGCTCTTGATCATTAGATCCAGATTGACGGCTTCTCCGAGCGTCTCGTTGTGTTGCTCGATGGTACAGCCATGGTGGAAGTAGACGTAGTAGCTCTCTGGGATCGTGTAGGGCGGCTTGCAGTGGAGGAGAGGTGCGCGGTGGGGCGATAGCACGCGACTGGGGTAGTAATGAATTGCTTTGCGCCACAGTATGTTGTCTCTGTGCTTGATGTACAGGGTGGCGAGCAGGATGAGTGTAAGGGTGACGAGGATGTTGGTGTTTTGCCGGCGGAAAGAGCGCGGCATCGTTGTGACTTAGTCGTTCATCCTGCGTCCAGCTAAGATCGAGTCAAGTGTAGCGACTTGACTCTCGAGCAGGGCATGGCGTTACATTATGGGCTACAGAGTGAATGTAGGACACCGTGGCCGACACTTTTGCAACGTGGCTAGACGATAAGCCGCATTGAGACGACCTCTGTATCCTTCGATGTTCATTTAAGGGTGGCTAGAAGTCAATGGTATCATTCGCTATGCTAGACTGCCAGAACGCCAGCCATGCTCCCATTGAGACACGTTCCATGCCATGCTATAGTACAAATTCCGTCTACGCGCAATCAGCTGTAATTGACTTCGCGACCCTGTATTCTCAGAACCCAAAGCTGTCCAGAATGCTGCTAGCAGCCGGCTCGTCAAATTGAGTCGGCTTCTCCTTCACAGCGGCTTGCCCATCCGTGACAGCTGCAGTCTTCTTGGCCTTCATCTTCGCCAGCAGCTCCGCGGCTTTGGCTTCTCGCGCACTCTTCGCTGTGTCCTGGGATTTGGGGACCGTGGGTGGAGGATCTGCAACGTCAAATTCGTCGAGCAGGCTTCTCGCTGGCGGTGCTACTCTATCCGCAGTGGCGACAAGCGGGTCCGTCTGGCCTCCTCTTTTGCCCGGAAGCCCAGCCGTGGACTCATTCCTCTCGGCGACACCATTGACGTGTTTCTCATCATCGTCAACATCCTCGGGGCTGTGTCGCTCCGCCGGTACGAACTCCCACGTCTTCACAAGCTCCAGGGCCTGCAACAGTAGACCCTGTCGTCTCAAGATCCTTGCAGAGCGTAGCACAGCTTCGTACTCCCACTGCTCGGTCCCGAGCTTTTCGCTCTTCTTTCCAGACTTCGTTGCCTTAGCTCTCAGATCCTCATACATCGTCAGCGTCAACGGATCATCCTGCTGCCAGTACCTAGCCCTCGGCTTTTGACCCTCTCGAAGGACCCTCATAGGTGCGATCAAAGCCTTCGCCATCTCTTTCGGCCGCCGCAACACAGTATAACACCACGCCATGCACCACCGATCCCCTTCATCCCTCGCCTTACTCAACATACTCCCCTCCACCAGCTCCCGCAAAACTTCACTCCCGTCCCCAGCAAAACACCTCGCAACTCCCACCGCCAACCCCAAATCCTCACACTGCCCAGCTAGCAACCTCACCGCACTTTGACAGTCCCCAGCTAAAAGGAAGAAAGCAGCCGCATACTCAAACCTCCGCTTCCCCATAAGCGCATACGCATTCTTCTTTGCCGCGGTGCGGTTCTCCTCAAGCCCGAAATCCCGCTTCAGGAAGTTGATAGTAGCTCTTTGTTCTTTATTGCCCACCGCCACCCTCCACAGCGCAAGTAGCGTACCCTTCTTCCGCAGCGCAAGGAAATACAACGCTGCCTTGGCTGGGTCAGGAGGATACACAGAGCGATAAGCGGTTTGGGCCAAGCTTTCGAAGAGCTGGTCCAGAGATGCGAGGGCCGAGCCTTCGGAAGCTGGGGCGTGGAGCTCGCGGAGCCAGAGGGAGAGACCGAGGGCGCGGGCTGTGATGGGGGTAAGGGGCGTGTGGTGGGCGACCAGGAGCTCGAGGAGAGGTTGTTGGGTTGTGGAGTGGGTTGCGAACAGGATTTCGCGGTAGGTCATTGTTGGAGCGGAAGGGGCGGAGGTGTGGTCACCGTTGGTAATTTTTGCTTCTGAGAGTGTCTGCACAGACGAGGCCTGCAATATGCGGAACTTCCAGATGAAGAGATAGCGTAGGGCATTAGCATCGAGGCCGTTGACGTGTTCTTGGACATATGCGACTGTTTCGAAGACATGCTTGAGCTCCCCTTGCTCTGCAAGGGAGGTCCGGGGCAAGTCGATGTTGGTCAGCGCCGCCCTCAAAACATTCACGGTAGTCATATCAAGTCCACCAGTACTTGCACCCAATGACATCGATGTCAAGCGGCCCGGCTCTTGCTCGAAAGTCGGATGCAGCACATCGCCTTCGCCAAAGAATCGCAATCTGTGCTCTAGCTTTCGCAAGACTTCCATTGCAGCGTGCAGGTGTCCGCGCAACGATATCTGTAGCAAAGAGTGGGGGTGCCAGATCGCCAGAGGCTGTTTGAGCAGCTGTGCTAGCGATGCAGTCTCCGCGCTCGTAGCTACAGACACGTCTAGCCGATCGCGAAGCTCTTCGCCGAGTTGTTCTCCAATGGTCACCCGGCTTGCAACAAAGACTGAGTTGCCCGCCGCTATAGCAAGCTGCCCTTCTGGCGCCCACGCGATGCTCGAGATCGCCAACCCGATGCCAGTGATCGAGATAGACCTGATATGCTGCCATGTAGAATGCCCGCTGTGTGGCTCGTAGTGGCCTTCTGCCATGACATCGACACTCTCGTCGTAGCTTATTGCAAGAAGGCTGCGCGGCCGGCCGGTGCCAGATGAAGATGCAGAGAACTGCGCTTGCCGCACATTGCGCTGGAGTTTCTGCCGGTGCTCCACATAGCCGTCCTTCAAGTCTACAATGAGGAGCTCATTTGTAGTTTCAGCTACAAGCGCAGCATGTGAAGCAGTCGCATCGAAGGCGGTCGTACTCTTGACTCCAGTGCTGAAGACAAGGGCAGGCTCCTTCGAACCCTCACTCTGGTCCAAAAAGTGCATCGCCGGCATATCTCGCCGATATATCACGCCATTGCCTTCTGCGCTCACGGCTCTGACCCACCGCGGTTTCCTGGGATGAGCCACAACCCGCGTGTGGGACCACGGCTGCAGTGCACTGTCCTTGGCATCTACGAATGGTATACCATCATTATCTCCCTCCGTGATTCTGAAGTTTGTCTGGTCATTGGCGTCCAGGTGCGCGTGAACGGTTAGCCAGGCGCCATACCGATCGTAGCATAGATACACGCTTCGCTTCGCGGGACCATCTTCCGTCTGAGGCAGGCGTAGGACCCACACGGAAGGAGCATCCAGGCTATGTCTGGTTCGAGCGCCGACCAATTTGCCATCCGTGTCGAAACATTCGACATCTCCCGTGGTGAAGGCAATCACAGCCAAGCCCTTTTGCCCAGTGGCCGCAACGCTAAGCCATGGGTCCGGCCCGCTCTGCTGAGCATTCAGTACGCGATCATTCAATTGCATGATGCTCTGCCTTGTGAGTCGGCTTGCGACTTCCTGCCATGAGCCACGGCCGGTCCAAGCAACCACCTCGCCGCCGTCAATGGTTTTGACAAGGCCGGAGATCCCATTTGCTGCACCTCCCCAATCAGCGAGCCTCCCTAGTCGCTCACCTTCCACAGCGCCAGGGCTGAGTAGGCGCTCAACTCCACCCTTCCACCACTGCACACTAGCTGTGAATCTATGCACTAGAACATTAACCTCATCTCCATCTACCCAGCTCTCGAATCTCGCATTCTCGCCATTCTCTAGCCGGATGCCCAGATCCTCGGCATGAGCGACATGAAAGACTTCGCCTCCGTTAGCGACCTTGGACGGCGTACTGGGTCTGCGATGACGGGTGCCGGGGGAAGAGAACCCCCAAGCTGACATTCTACCTCGTCCATCGAGAGTGACAATGATGTCGGGGTGCTTGGCACGGAGTTCCTTGAGATGTTCCTGGGCGTGGGTCGGCTTTGAGAGAGCTGTCTTGCTCAATGCTGCTGTGATGGCGCCGGAGAGAGAACCAGATGTGAGAGTGAAGGCGTACCGTGATGGCCGAGTCGAAGAATCGTTTGCCGCGTAGGACAGGGTAGGCGATTGGGGGATCGCGCCCACAAGGTCAATAGAAGTGTGCAATGTTAGTATATCAAGATCCTGATGGCTCCCGGTCTTCCAAACTCGCATCACCCCATCCGTACAGAACGTATGCAGCACCTCGAGTTCGTCCTCATGCCGCACGCTGTACACACTGCCTCTCCTCTCGCCGAGGTCATCCATCTCCAAGTGCAGAGGATCCGGTCTCCGCCACTCCAGATGCATGACCATACCTGGATGGGGCAAATACGCATAATCGAACAGCGCGTCCTCGAACGAGAGTCTCCTCCAGATCTTCACAAGCCTATCCCGTACGGAGGTCGTAGCGATCAGGCTTGCGCTGGGACTGAATGCCGCGTATGCCACAGGAGAAGCGAGATCTTTCGTCCACAACGGTGTCCTCTCGTCTAGCTCCTTCAGCGTTGCCGTCGAGCGGATGGGGGAGCTCTCCCTGCTGCCCTCAACGGTGGAAAATAAGCTCAGCCTCTTACTCCCACCTACAAGCACCTCCCCTTCGTTCCCCCAACTCAGCGTCCTCGCCTCATCCTCGTCATCCTGCCGCTTCAAGATCAAGCCCTTGCGCCAGCTCACGCGGTTCTCTTGCCCAGTCACCGGCTCCAAGATCCACACATCCCGTCCGCCAGCAACCGCGATCCTGCCACTGCCGTTCCCCAACCCATCGCTCGATTTGTCGGCTTCAACAGCTACAAGCTCGTCGTCGAAGTTCAAGGCTTGCACTAGGTTTGTCGAGGAGCGCAGGATATTCAGTTGCCGGCCGGAGATGTAGAGGATATAGCGTTTCCAGCGGTAGGTCAGAGTTGTGAGAGCTTGAAGGGAGGACGCGGGCGAGCCAGCAGCGATGTGAGTGAATGGTAGCGGCGCCGTATGGGCACCATGTCCGGGAGATAGCGAAGGCATGGCTGGGCCTTATCGAGTGGAGTCTAAGCGCATTGCATATGGTCTTGAGCACCCTGAGAGTGGGTGACAGAATGTGCTATGGCATCGACGTCGCGTGCTCTGACGGCAGTAATGTTCCGCGGCCTACAAATCCGTCCGGACTACGGTTTTGTCGTTG
>JAVRRP010000034.1:0-40224 GCA_036872775.1 Oleoguttula sp. CCFEE 5521
CTCGGCGGTTCGACTTTGTCATCTAGACCCCACTAGCTTTCTAGAATGGACTTCCGTCATAGTCATGGATGCTTGCGCGAAGATGTCCGTATATCATTGTCATACCGCGTCGCAACTGAAAGCTCAGGAGTCGATCGATCCAGGACCCTATACTCCAGGCTCATATTGCAGAGGAGCTGGCTGAAAATCGTGACCATCGCAGTCATCTAAAGCCGAAGTCGAAGCCGAGGAACTTTCGCAAGACGGGCGGAATATCAATACAAGTTGCGTGACGGTGTACTGGAACGGCTTTTCTAAGCAGTCTCGGTGGTCAAGGGCAACAGCAAGATCATGGCGCAGCCAAATGGCGTACCGCATTTTGATACGATTGATGATGCAATAGATTCGTTTGGTATATCGAGGGATCTAAGATTGTGGAGTACAGTCCCTTGTACTGACAAGTGCGACAGCTGCCGGGAAATTCATCATCGTTCTGGATAACGAGGATCGCGAGAACGAAGGCGATCTCATCATTGCCGCTTCAGCACTCACACCCGCCAAAGCCGCTTTCCTCGTCCGGCATACCTCCGGCTATGTCTGTGCCCCTCTCACACCCGCGCGAGCAGCGGAGCTCGAGCTACCCCAGATGGTGACTTCGAATGAGGACCCAAATCGGACAGCCTACACAATCACCGTCGACGCCGCAGAGGGCGTGACCACCGGCATCTCCGCGAAGGATCGAAGCTTGACCTGTAGATTACTTGCTGATCGGAGCGCGACGAAAGTGAGCTTTCGTAGACCAGGGCATGTCGTACCACTTCAAGCGCGGGAAGGCGGCGTGAGGGTACGAGCTGGGCACACTGAGGCGGCTGTGGAGTTCTGTCAATTGGCTGGCATGGAGCCCGTGGGCGTGATCGCGGAGCTGGTGGAAGAGGGAGAGGTACTGGAAGGGAAGGGTGAGCTGGGTGGGGAGATCGGAATGATGAGAAGAGACTCGTGTTTGAGATTTGCGAGGCGGTATGGGCTGTGTTGTGTGAGTATAGATGGACTTGTGAAGTACTTGGACGGCGGCGGGAGAGGAAAGGGCAAGGCTTCGTGATACCGTGAGCCCTGTAAGACTAATCCTCACTCGTTGCGAACGCCTCATGCGGTACATTTGTCGCATTCTGCCATCTGATGGAGTTTTCGAGTTCGAATGACCTCTGAGTGAAGGCAACTTCGACCGACAGACTGAGTGAGTGAGGGGGATGCAGTGATGGAGCAGCGTTGCACGTACCTCTAGGCTCACGCGGTCTCTTCCACTAGTCACTCTCTTTTCTCTAGTCGACAATTCTACTCAGCGGCGCAGCCACACGACCACTACTAATACTTCGCATCCACAGAAGGCAACACTATATCACCAATAATACCACAACACACTGGATCCGTGCAAGGTAACTTCATAATGGCGCCCGAAATGCCACTGGGTATGTGGACGCTCGTGTGCGACTTGCTTGACTGATCCGCGCCTTTCATCGTTCCTCTACAGAGGAGCCCTTACGGTCGTTCCGCGTGAGGGTCTCCAGCCGTGGATGGCCCAGGACGGTGCGGCGATGTGACTGTGTGACCCGAGTCACATGACATATGAGCAGCACCACTGGTCTAAGACTAGACTTGATGCGATTCTGAGCACTCTACGCGCGCGTAGGATAGCGATCGGACTGGATACCGTGTGTATAGTGCATCATACGGACGACCATCGATCGGAGTTTGCTACTCTGATTGGTGTCTTCGTGGCTCTAGGATGTCAGCCGTTCACCATGACTCTCACTGCACCAGATGTACCCGGAATTTGCGAGCTAGCTGCGGCAAATCCTAGAGCTTTCGAACACTCTGTGGTGCGGATGTGGCGGATCATCATTTACATTCAAAGTAATACTGCTGAGGGCGTCGACAACGTGGCAAGCAGTCGGGCTTACCTGACTCGAGCTCGAGAACTGCATGTCCTGTTTCTGCGGTTGGGATCGGTGGTAGCTGATTTCGGAGCGGCTATGGGAAGCGTGATCACGGTGATCTCGTCCTGCCGGATTCGTGTACTTGGGAGGCTCAACATATGCCGAGGCGCTGCTGCGCTGGCACCAGTTTTGAGTGTATTGCGGGCCAACACCTCCACATTGACGACGATTGATCTCATTCAAATACCCATAACTGGACTAGACTTTTGGTCACAGATTTTCATGCACCTCCGCAGAATGCCGCGCCTGTCTGGCTTACGATGCAGGCTTCTCTTCCTAATGTTGGGCGGTAGGTAATACATGCTGAGCCACGTGGACCCGGAATGGAGTGAACAAGACAGGGGCCGGTCACTTTTCTGATAGCTCTGACGGACCGAGTCGCAGTTGTTCGGGGCTTGGAGATACTGTACCATCGGCCGTTCTTCATCTCCGAGGCTGCCTGACCATGGACTCGCGACGGACAGAGTGTCATGCATCGAACATGTCTCTCGGGCAATGCGGGACTAACTCATGAGGCACAAATATGAGTGTGGACGTCCCTGGAAAATACTGCAGACCTGATAACCAGATCGACGACAAGCTTTGCATCTGCGAGGGAGACGGTGGTCAGCTTCAACGTGCCGCAATGCACCGCAAGATGCGCAACTAGTATGAGTCAGTCAAGTTTGCAGGTCTATACTGAGAAGTGCCGAGTAGAAGCCTGGTAGACGATGTCAGAAAAAGCCAGTTGACATCGCGCTTCAATTGAATCAAACGTACACCTTATGCCTTCGCTTACCCTCCATTGCGTGACTCGATGGTGACATGCGCTATCGACCTCGTTGTCATTCCACTCATGTAGCACTGCTTCCACATGCTCACCACATCCCTGGCGACCTGCGTCCAGGGATGCTGTACCACCTGCCGGATGTCAGCGCAGATCCTCGTCGGCAAGTCAATGGTTTCGCTGCAGGAGCTGAGCCAGACTTACCGTCCGTCGTACATTGCATTTTTGTCTGTCGTACGGTCTCAGGCCACACAAGGACGGCACAGCAGTACTGCTTGAGCTGCTGTGGCTGTATGCGCTCCCGCGAGGCATTACCTCATCTCCATCAACTGTGGACAAGGACCGCCGACGAAATGTAGGCATGACGCCGTGATAGATGCTCTCATGGTAGCTGGTTCATCTCGAACGCAATGTGGAGACAGTGGACATACCCTAGTGCTGATATGCAATTTCAGGGAGATACCGCCCGGATCGAATCACACCAGAACGATATCCTGTGCCCTAGTCCACTCCGATTTCGCAATATCGCCATACATGACTGCATGCGACTCGACAAAGCATTCGCACAGCAGTCTGTATAGCTTTGCTGCCTTGGCACCACCCTTGAGAGGCCGCAATACTACTGGCACATCTCCGCCTAGCAATATTGCAACCACATCTCCGGATTTGATCCCAGGGGTCGCGAGACCGGTGAAGCCCTTTTGCGTATCGAAGAAGGTACGTCCATAGCGAATTGTACCATTGGCAACCAGAGAGCGTGTCACAGGGGACACTGGGGCGGTTCCCTTCGCTCCCGGCGACGGCGCTGGCGTTGAAGCTGGTGTAGTGTCGCTCGTGGCAACAATGTGATCAAGTACGATCGCAGAGAGACGCAACCGGGGGCTGCTAGTAACTTGAGCGGTGATTTCAAGATTATCGCGTCTGTCGCCACCAGCGCGGAAATCGCTGCGGTTTGTGGCCGCCCAATCATTCCGCGTCGGAATGGCATTGAGGTTCGCTGTCGTGCAAGCCCACAGTGGTGCCAGATGCCAAGAGGACGTCCAGTCTGGAATCCAAGAGGGGAGCTCATAGTGCTGATGAAGCGATCCGGCGCTGTATAGGATGCTCATCAGTTGTAGAGTTCGTGACGGGTCGCTTAAGTCTTTCCAATTTGCATACAGCGCCTCGATGGAGTTGACGTAATCGCATATGACTTCGATGAAGAGACCAGGCACCGATCGTGTATAATCTGGGGTGGTGGTGAGCAATGTCATGCCGTAGAAGCTGTAGATTTTGTCGCGATGATCTGTGGCATTGCTGCTCTTCGCAAGCACAAGTAGTTGGCTTATATCAGCGTGTGCAGCACCGTCCTTTTGTTGTGCCATCATCTGCGTGATAATCGCAATTCGCTGTCGAGTGTTGCCCAGCAGGTCCAGACTCTTCGCAAAGCCTTGACTCGGAGCAACTGGAATGTCGCGTACAAGACCAAGTAAGTTCTCCCAAGACATGTGTGTCTCTGGTCCGAATGATATGCGGACAAGAGGTGCGAGGCAGACTTCGCTAATGACCCATACTCGACCGAACCATGGCAATTCTAGCATCCGCTGGATTGCATCTTTCAGTTGTCTGGGGGGGAGTATGCGTTTCAAAGCTGTCTTCACTCCCTCAACACCGCCTCTTCGTGACTTCTTGGCGTATTCTACTAATTTCTCGCTGCCTGGAAGCTCTCCCAGATAGACGATGACTTGACTCGCCTGGCGGAAGATGTCCTTCATGATCGATACTTGATGGCCGCGCTCGACATGATCTTCTTGGTTGATGCAGATCTGATCCACCCATATGAGAATCTTATTGTTGCGCTTTCGCAATGATCGAAGCGCTCGTAATAGATTAGTCGTCACGCTGAATCTGTACCCATCTACCAGTATTGCCGCATCTCCGACGCCATTGGTAGACGAAGCGATGCTGCTTACGCTGCTTTCAAGAGACTGGACGCGCGACAGAGCCTCGAAACCAGATGTTCGCCGCTGATATTCCAGTGCGGTAGCCTGCCAGCAGTATGACAAACATCGATACTCGCGCTTTGGCTGTTTCGAGGACTCAAAGATCAAATCTATGTCGATCGGAGCGCTACCGGTCCCAGGTTTGAGCACAGCGAGGCGGAACGAGTCGCCATCGGCTACTGTGCGGTAGCTGTGCGACTCGACGTGGCTAAGCTCTAGATCACTCTGTCGCTGGCGTCGCTTACGTCGAGCGCTACCAGGATCTGCAGATGCCGAAAACGGACGCTCGTCGTCAGCATACTCCAGGTCCTCATAGCTGTGTCCGGCAGAGCTCAGTGTCAAGGATCGAAAGCCCCAGGACATTCGCGGATCGACGTTCTCGGGGTCTTCATACTCGAGGCTGTCTCGCAAGCGTGGCGAAACACTGACCATACTTCTGAATGCCTGCGTTCGTGTACTCTTTGATCATCCGAAAGGGAGGGAGTGCGCTTATCGACGAAGTCGCTCAGTCCGCCGGGGCATAAGCGCAGTCAACAGAGACGACCGATGATACTCGAGACGCGCCCGATTGTCTAAGTAGGACGACGATCAAGGCCGTGTAGTCAACCGGATGCAGAACGTGAAAGGAGAGTAAGGTACGCTCTGGGGATTACATATCGGCGGTGTACTTCGACACAACGCCTGATGCATTGAAGAATCTTGATGGACCTTGCGACCGGACTCTACCTAGGATAGATGATGGCCTTGATCACAAAATTCCGACCGTTACTGACTTTGAGTAACATACATGTAGTGGTGTGATGAGATGCTGCTCGTCTTGGCAATATCGCGGAAGCTCACTCCATCGTGCAACTCGCCTTCCGGAGTGATTGCTGAGCTGCTCCATAGCAAACTACACCTTATGGTTGCACTCAGCAGTCGCGATTTTCAAGTCGTAATGTGCCTTTGGCTCAGCATGCAGACCGACTCGTCTCGTCGTAGCCGCCATAAATCCGCGATTGGTTGGTCCCTGAGGCTCACTCATCAGTTCTTACCTACTGCGGCACAACTTGGAGTCCAGCAGATGGTGTGCCCCTCGATGACCTCACAAACAGAGGGGTTCCGCATCGAGAAGGTGCTCGGCATTGACAGCCGTGGTGAAGTATCAAAACATTTCTCTATGCCTTCGCCTCTCAAGCCTTGCTTTCGTCGCATCTATCGTCGCATTCGCATCCTTTTCATTCAAACCGGAACACATCCACCGCCAAGATGTCAGGACCCGTCAAGAGCTCGTTCGATCCCAAGGATATGGCAAGCTTCACTTCCATGACCACGCAACAAGATACTTTGCTAACTATCCCCAGATCTTCCGCCACCTCGGCCCTACCGGTCTCAAGGTCTCCGTCCTCTCCCTCGGAGGCTGGCTCACCTACGGCGGCACCCAAAAAGGCAATATCGTCAAGGAGTGCCTCCAAACCGCTTGGGATCATGGCATCAACTTCTTCGACACCGCCGAGGTCTACGCCAATGGACAGAGCGAGATTGAGATGGGCAATGCGCTTAAGGAGCTCGCGTGGCCTAGAGACGAGTACGTGCTCAGCACGAAGGTTTTCTTCGGCACAGGGCGCAAGGAGCCCAACACTAGGGGTCTGAGCAAGAAGCATGTGGTCGAGGGCTTGAAGAGTTCACTGGAGAGACTGCAGCAGCCTTACGTGGATATTGTGCTGGCGCATCGTCCGGATGTGGGGACACCCATGAAGGAGATTGTTGAGGGCTTTACTCAGACGATCCGAAACTTGAACCTGGCTTACTACTGGGGAACGAGCGAGTGGTCAGCTGCGCAGATATCAGAAGCCACCCTGATCGCTGATAAGTACGTTGCTGATCGTGCGAGTGATGTCCAGCATGTTCGCTAACCGTACTAGGTACAACCTCATTGCACCGATCGCCGAGCAGCCCCAGTACAACGCCTTTCACCGCGAGCGATTCGAGGTCGAGTACGCACCTTTGTACGAGCAATTCAAGTACGGAACAACTATCTGGTCGCCTCTCGCTTCTGGACTCTTGACCGGAAAGTACAACGACGGTAAGCCTCCGTGGATGCATCTGCACGGGATTAAGCACTGACGAATCTAGGTATCCCTGAGGACAGCCGCTTCGCCACCAACAAGAGCTTCTTCGAGAACACAGTCAAGCAGCTCCAGACCGATGAAGGCAAGGCTAAGATCGCTAAGGTCAAGGAGCTTACAAAGATCGCTGAGGAGCTCGGCGGCAATGCCACACAGCTGGCACTCGCATGGTATGTTGGCGCTAGTCGGCTGTTTTAAGGCTTGCGGTCACTGACTTCCTTTTTAGGTGCATCAAGAACGAGAACGTGTCGACTGGTAAGTGACCACCTTCCAAGTACATCCCCATAGCCCTACTGACCTCCTACTCGTTATTCTCGGAGCCACGAAGACGCAGCAAATTGAGGACAACTGCAAGTGTATACAGATGGTGCCCAAGCTTACGAGCGAGGTGATGGAGAGGATCGAGAAGATCTTGGACAACAAGCCCTCTGCACCGTCTGATTTCGGCCGCAAACGGTAAGGGCTTCTTGCTGCATGCTTCATGATCTAGATGCTGAGGGCAACTAGAATGCATGAAGAATGAGAGATGTACGCTTATACGGTGTGTGCAATAGAACTGCGTTCAAGCCGAAGCGGAAAAGTAAGCTGTGATCATGTGACCAGCTACACCACATTTTAGCCTCACCTTATATCATCACACACATGAGGACTTGCTAGATACTGCTAGCGATGCTGTCAATGGTAGCTTGCATCTGCCTGAATCGTACGAGTATGCGTGCATCGCGCAAAACGAGGACAGGTGAGGTGACGTTGGCCGATTTCGAAACTTGCACGAACTCCGAATTCAAGACCTGCCGCCCTGAAAGCGAATGCTGGCACAGTAAACAAGGTCGTTCACTGTAACATTTCGTGACGAGCTAGCTGTGCATGTATCCTATACTGCACAGCAAACGTCTGCGATATCTTGTCTATCATACTTTGATCAATCTATCTTGGCATTCCGTCCCAGGACCCGGCTACACTTGCTCACCCCTGATACCACCGTCTTCCTCTTCAGCAACACCACCTTCAACATTCCTCCCAACGGAGACTTCGGCGTCGACACCGTCGTCTTCCACGGTCGACGCCAGCTCCTCATCTTTCAGCCTCGCCTGCTCGACGGCTGCCGCCTTCGCCTCGTCCAATACCCGAAGCGCCTCCTCGTACTGATCCTGAGGAAAGTCTTCCTCCTTGACCACAGCGCGGCAGTCCTCATTCATGACACGCACACCCTCGTGGGCGTGCTGCAGGAAGAAAGCGTCGCTATCATCACACGACAAGATCATGTGGCAGCGTGCGATGTACAGCAGTGGAATTCCTGGGTCCTGTGATGAAGTAGGTGAGCCTATGATACGCAGGAATTTGGAATGTGCTCAGTATTGAGTACCCGAAGCAGCTCCCTCGCAACATCGAATGCCTTCTCCTCGTCGTCTTCGTATAGCTTCGTCATTGCACGGAAGCGGAGGTAGTAGTACTGGTCAAGGGCGGTCGTGATGCCGGCAGGGAAGTCGGATGGGCTACTAGACGATGCCATGTCGTTCGCTTGATGAATCAGATGGGCAAGCTAGCAGTATTCGACGGCCGGTCACAGTGCAGGGACACCGGTAATAGTAACGAAGGGGAGCGCTGTCGCAGAACGTGTGGAAGGTAGGTCTTGTGCGTCCACGATGGAAAGAGCTACCTAGATTGAGCCTCCAGTTCCCACCTCTACCGAGAATACAGTGCAAGGTTTACGATTGATCCCTCATTCCGCTGAGAGAGTAGAATTTTTGTGAATGCGACTGGTGGTCTAGAGCTTATGCTTCGGGTCCATATCTGGCCTAGGAACCCATACATAAGACGTAGCAGTATGTCTTTGAATTACTCACAACGCATCACCCTGCTTCTCCCCCAACTTCATCTTCCCCATCGTCTCCGTCGCCTCCTCCTTGAATTCCTCTCTCCACCGACTCTGCGGCAATCGCTCGTAAACCACGTCCCCCATCGTCCACGTCATTCGCTTCCGATCAGTCTCCCAGTCCACGTCGTTATCGGGACAAATTGCGTAGAACTTGCCTTCACTCATCTTCTGGTACAAGAAGTCGGCGACTTGCTCTGGCGACCATGCGCCATCTGGCTTCGTCTTCGCGCTGCCCTTTGTGAGGCCAGTGAATGTCCAACCGGGGACTAGCAGATGGACTGAGGTTGATGGGGCGGATTTCGAGAGATCAAAAGAAAGGTGCTCGGCGATGGTTTTGACGAAGGATTTGGAGGCGTTGTATGCTGGGTTGCCGGGCGGGTTGGTGATGCCCTGTTTGGAGCCTGTGATTACGATGGCCTTTGGGGACGAGGAGTTGGAGTCGAAGTCGGAGATGAATGTGTTCAGACCGTTGACCACGCCCATGACGTTCACATCTATGATCTTGCGGAAGTAGGCATTGTCGGACCAGGGCCCATTGGCGCCAATGCCGGCATTGAGATGGAGGAAGTCGAGCTTTGTCGACGAAAGCGATGATTTGAGCTCTGCCCACTCAGACAGAGAAGAGACATCCACTTTGTGGGTCGAGATCTTGGCTTTGGTTTGAATGCTGCTGTGGGCTTCTTCCAGGGCAGACTCGTTGTTGTCGATTAGATGGAGATCCATTCCATGGCTTGCACATACTTTGGCGACTGCCAGACCAACGCCGGAGGCTGCGCCGGTGATGAGAGCCGTCCTGCCACTGGCGAACACTGCTGCTGCGGAAGACATGGCGGAAGAGGTGAAGCAGTAATCAATTATCTAGAAAGCCTCTGTGAGAGAGGAATGAGGATGATGAGGTACCAACATAATGAATGTCATTGATACAATTACCTTTCTTCCCAGCGGGGTGCTGAGTGACGTCGACAGAAGTGCTCATCCGCAGATCTTCGACACTACATATATGAACCTCATTTTGACTGCGTCGACTCTAGCAGAAGCAGGTGTCGACGACACTGTACCGTCCATTTGTTTGGTTCATAGATGGCCCGCGAGCGACAGAGCGTCTGCGTCGGAAGTATCTGATCAAGGGATGGATTGTGTGATGGTCGAGATATATCGATGTCGCCAGTGCCCACCAGAGCGGAGGGATCGATGGCAAAACTGCCATGCAATCCCAGCCGCCCATTCGCGCCAGTGCGATCTCCATGAAATTCCTACATGTAGCCATGAAAGTCATCATGTCGCGCATATGAAAGAAGCATGCAGAAAGTGCCAGCAGCCAATGCCGGAGCGCTTTGCCGAATTTCACCCGGTTGCTAGGCGAGCTGTCAACAAAGATTCACGATTCGGATATGGCATACCACTCCACATCTTCGACACTTAATAATTGGCAAGTCTACCGCAACATAGACTACTGGACGTATCAGCCGTCATGGCTTCAGCATCTCCTCGTCCGCATCACCAGCGCAACAAATCCTCCCGGTCTGGTATCCTCAGATCATTAGTGTCTAAGACAGACTCGGAAGCTCCCTCTGGCATTCGACAAGGCATGACACGAACGCAGACTGTGCCGCTCCTTCCAGCAGACCATCCGCACGCGTTGAAGACTAAAGTGCTCGGAGAACGACAGTCGAATGTGCAGTCTCCTCCATCATCACCCTCGAAGCGAAAGCATGGAGCAGCTGTTCCCACGAAGAAGGGAGCCAAGGCGGAGAAGGAGGGTCTGACGAAGAGCAAGTCGAGCACAGGCTTGACGAGTATGTTCAGTAAGATGAACCGCTCAAGCAAGGATCTGTCTTCCTTCGCTCCGCCCCCGGTGGTGAAGGACAAAGAGAACAGCACACCGCCTTCGTCCTCACATGGCCCTGCAAACCCTCCAATCTGGGCGCAATTCTCGTCAACTTCCACAACAGCGAGCAACGCTCCAGACGGATCAGACTTAAGAGACAGTCGGTCTTCGCAGAGCGTTCAGGACGAGATTACACGATACACTCCACAGAACTACTCCCCTTCGAAGCAGCGCGACTTCCATGGCGCTGTGGAGCAGCCTAGTCTACGCCCCACATTGTCGCGACGACCGCAGAGCACAGTAGTACAACCCAACGGCGGCTTCATGGATGCTCTCGGTAGACGGGCAAGTGATGCACGAGCGAGCATAGAAGGGCACAGATCGCCCGAAACATCACAAAGGACGAGCGTGGAGGCTGATGCACATCCTATGGCCGCGAAGCGCAATTCCGTAGCACCACCTTCGACAATGGAGCGTAAGGCTAGCGGAAGCAGCACCGAGCAGGGGACCTCTGCAGTGGGACTTACAGTCGCGAAGAGGACAGGCAGGGTGATGGCTGCTGTTGCTGCACTTCAGGGAAAGACGAGGAAGACGGCTGTCAAGTCGGAGGCTTCCATCGACCCGGCAGAAGTGGACGCTGCATTCGAAGCGGTGCTCGAATCACGAAACATCCCACCAGCTATGAGGGTGAAGATGCGGTCTTTGACCATGAGGGTCAAGACGGATTTCATTAGGCAAGATCAAGGCGCTGCTATCAGCTCGGGCTCAAGTCCAGTAGAAGCACCTGGTATTCAAGCTGCCGAGACTGCGCGAGCCGAGACACAGGTCGAAGACGATGCAAAAGCAACGAAGCGGTCTCGCCCCAGAAGCCGGAATTTCACCTTCACACGCAGAGACAAGTCGGTGGGCGACGCTTCGCCGCCGAAAAAGGCTCGATCGCAGAGCAAGAGCCGACCGACCTCAATACATGTCACAAGCGAGCAAGCGGCGGCAATGCTTTCGACGCTTTCGACACCGACGGCAAGCAAGCGCGGCCACACTACTGCGCCACCGTCTGAGTACATCACATACCTGAAGAAGAACCAAGATCCAGTCAAGATCGAAGTCGGTCGACTGCACAAGCTCCGCATCCTACTACGGAACGAGACAGTCGCTTGGGTGGATGGCTTTGTCACTCAAGGCGGCATGGCGGAGGTGGTGGCGCTTCTGCATCGCACGATGGCGGTCGAGTGGCGGGAGGAGCACGAGGACCAGCTGCTGCACGAGACACTGCTGTGCTTGAAGGGTCTCTGTACGACTGAGCGTGCTATGGTCGAGCTCGACACGGTAGCCGATGTGCTGTTTCCGGCTCTGCTGGGTATGCTGTTCGACGATGGGAAGAAAGGCCCGGCCGAGTACTCTACCCGGACGATCATCGTTAATGTGCTCTGTGAGTGCATCACCTCTCCTGATTTGTTCATCGATAACTGACTGATAATACAACAGTCAACTACTTGAACGCCGCCTTGAACGGCTCACCTTCTGCCCTTGAGCAACGCGCTCTCAAGATCCTCGCCTACCTCGGCGAGCCAGCAAAGCCAGACGATGCCCAACCTGTAGACTTCATACTCGGCATGCATGCTGCGAGGCCGTACAAGCTATGGTGTCGGGAAGTGACGAACACGACCAAAGAAGTCTTTTGGATCTTCCTACACCAGCTGAACGTTGTGCCGCTGCCCTCGAGACCGAACAGCGCAGGTTCCGACACAACCTCCCCTGTTCACCCAGACGACATGGTAGATGATGAGAGGGCGAGAGTGCTAGAGGCGACCTACACCCACCGCCACTTTCCCGGTCTACGTCCTCCAGTCCCTGCAGCACCCTACATAGGCGGCGTCGAATGGGATGCCACGACTTACGTTACAGCCCACCTAGACCTCCTCAACGGCCTGATCGCCTCTCTTCCCAGCTGCTCCGATCGCAACAGCCTACGAGCCGAACTCCAAGCCTCCGGGTTCGAGAAGACTCTAGGTGGGACTCTACGCACTTGCAAGGAAAAGTTCTACTCTGGCGTGCACGATGGATTGAAAGCCTGGGTCGCGGCTGCGGTTGAAGATGGCTGGGAGACGCAGTACGTGCGTGAGGGGCCGACCATGGAAGAGCGAGCGGATCGTGCGAGGAGCAGTAGTCCGAAGAAGAGCCCGGTGAAGAAGGAGGCGGCACCGCAGCTGGGTGCCCTGCCTCTCTTCGAGGCGCCGAAATTGGAGTTGGGTGCTGGGGCTGCTAATGGTAATGATGATGATGGATGGCTTGGATGATGCTTCTATGGGTTATGGAGTATGGACTTGGCATGGTGAGGAGTTCAGATGGGCCTGGGGCATCTTGGTCATTAATGTCAGCATATACTATTTCTCGTACTTCCACACGAGGCTCGTCGATGAAATTGAGAGCACAATACTGCCTCCTGTTAGCTTCTTCTGCCGCAAGTGATAGCCGGTAATTGTGGTACCCACCCACCACCACAACGACCTCCGAAGCCCATGATGGCGCCAAGGGTCACTATATCGCCCTTCGCGTGCGTTGGAGATACTCGTCGCAGTATGCGGAAGCTTTCCGCCATCCCAGCCGCATGCCCACCTCCCACTCCCATCGCCGCATTGGCAGTCTGTTCGGCATTGTGTTGCACAGAATGAGAAGTCCGCAAGCTTGACTCGATCACTTGTGGGCTTCCGAAGCAGCAATAACAGGGTGCCGTCCTAAAGAGCGAGCAGGCGGACTGCGGTGAGCTCGCAAGATATACATACCCCAGTTTCGTCCCATCTTCGACGGTGTCTCCTACATTCTCCTAGTTCTTTATCAGTCTCGTATAACAGCACACTTCAGTGATATCAAGCTCAAGATGCAATACCATCTCAATGGCCTCCCCGCCGACGCCTCGGTCGACCCTTCCCTCCACCACTCCGTCCACAAGCCCTCGCCATCAACGTCTCCCCTCCCAACCGAAGTAGACGTCCTCATAATCGGCGCCGGCCCCGCCGGTCTCCTCCTCGCAGCCCAGCTCTCCCGCTTCCCCACCCTCAAGACTCTCATAGTCGACGCCAAACCCTCTTCCCTCGCCCAAGGTCAGGCAGACGGTCTGCAGTGCCGCACGATAGAGATCTTTCAAGCGTTTGGCTTCGCTGAGAAAGTGCTGAAGGAAGCTTACTGGGTGAATGAGACGACGTTCTGGAGTCCGGGAGAGGGTGGGAAGGGGCTTGTCAGGACTGGCAGGATTCGGGATACGGAGGAGGGGTTGAGTGAGTTTCCGCATGTTATCTTGAATCAGGCGAGGCTGCATGGACTGTGGGAGGAGACGATGGCGGGGAATGAGGTGGGGTTGAGGGTTAGATACGGGTGGGGAATGAAGGGTTTGAGGATACCTGAGAAGGGGAGCGTGGAGGTAGATGTTGAGAAAGTGGGGGGTGGGGAGAGACAGACGGTCAAGGCAAAGTATGTGGTTGGGTGCGACGGAGCAAGGAGTCTTGTGCGGCAGTCACTAGGGCTTGACATGAAAGGCGACTTCGCAAATCAAGGCTGGGGAGTACTGGACGCACTGGTCGTCACGGACTTCCCTGACCTGCGACTGAAGACTGCCATACACTCCGCGAACGACGGCAGCGTTTTGATCATACCTCGTGAAGGTGGCTATCTAGCACGCTTCTACATCGAGCTCGACAAACTCGGATCCAACGAGCGACTCTCCAGCAAGAACATCACAGCCGAAGACCTCATCGCGCGCGCGAAGAAGATCTTCGCACCCTATACCTTCGACGTGAAACACATAGGCTATTGGAACAAGTACGAAGTCGGACAACGCCTGACGAATCACTTCGACGACGTGCCGGCCGAGAAACGCAATTCACTGAACCCTCGTGTCTTCATAGCAGGCGACGCATGCCACACACACTGTGCGAAAGCCGGCCAAGGCATGAACGTAAGCATGAACGACGCCTTCAACCTTGGCTGGAAACTGGCGAGCGTACTACGCGGCCGAGCGGACCCAAAGCTGTTGCACACCTACTCCGAAGAACGACATGCCATCGCACAGCTGCTCATAGACTTTGATCGCGAGATCTCGCGGCAATTCGCCGCGAAACCGAAGAACAAGGCCAACGGCGCGAACACCGCTACCGAAGCCAAGGAGACTGACAAAGATGCCGTGGACCCGGCGGTGTTTCAGGAATACTTCACGCGGCAGGGTAGGTTCATGGCGGGCGTGGAGACGACGTACAAGCCCTCTTTAGTCACATCGTCTTCGATTGAACATCAGCATCTCGCTTCGGGACTCCAGATCGGCACCCGCTTTCACTCAGCGCAAGTCCTGCGCCTCGCGGACGCGAAACCAGTGCAACTCGGTCATGTGATGGAAGCTGATGGCCGGTGGCGCATCATGCTCTTCGGCTCCACTGAATCGCCTCTTGCGCCCACTTCTGCGATCAGCAAGACCTGCCTGTGGCTGGAGAAAGTGCTCATACCCCGTTACACGCCCTCCAACGCGGATATAGACTCCATGTTCGACGTTCGCGCAGTTTTGCAACAGCCACGGCAGGAGCTAGATATTGCTGCGATGCCGGAAGTACTGCTACCGCACAAGGGCAAGTTTGGAATCCAGGATTATGAGAAAGTGTTCACGGACGAAGCTTCGTATGGGTTCGGCTTTGGGGAGATATACAAGAATCGCGGTATCGACCGCGAGCACGGTGCCGTGGTTGTGGTGCGACCGGATCAGTACGTGAGTGCTGTGCTGCCTTTGGGTGAGGAGGGGTGGGTGGAGATGGAGAAGTTGTTTGGTGGGTTCATGATTGAGATCAAACCAGGGATGAATGGGCATAGCACATGATATAAAGAAGATAGGTCGATAGAAGGGTGACTTATGCACAGCACGTATATGACACTTATGAGTGGATGGCTTCCCCCACATACTTGGCTAGCGCGAGCATCTTCTCCTCCTGCAACTTCCGCCCAACAAGCTGAATGCTAACGTGCGCGCCATCGTAGATCTCGGGGTCGTCTGCGAAGTAGGAGTCAGCAACATTGTCCGCGCCAACGGTGCTTTGTACATGTAAGACTTACAAAGATCCTGCGTCTTCTGGTCCACCTCCCCAACAGCCTTGAACGCCTCGTCCTTCACATCAACACTCTTATCCACCCTCGTAACCGGCAAAACCACACTCGTATAATCCAGCACATTCACAAATGTGCTATAAGTATAATACGTATACCCATTCGGCCGCGCGGCCGCAAACGGCGCAAGCGGGCTTATAATCGCATCCACCGGGCGCCCTGTCCCAGTCAGCTCCGCAGTGCTGTTCCAGTATTCCATGTACTCCTTCTGCGCCTCGCGCTTCTCGACATTCGTCGCCGCGATCTCGGTGGCATCGACAGGGGGTCTCTTTTCGCCGAGAATCTGAGGAGCGGGCTCTTCGCCCGACAGCGCGAAAGCGGAGCGCATGTCAGCGCCGCCGTCGAAGTCCCAGCACTTGGCGCAGATTTCCATTAGACGGGCGTGCGTGGGTTTGGGATCCCAGGTTATGACTTTGTGGCCTAGGGATTCGAGTTTCTTGACGACCAGGTCTACGGCGCGGGCTACGGGTGGGTGCGGGGCGCAGGTGCCGTCGTGGCGGAGGACGGCGAAGGATAGGGGTTTGGCGAGGCGTTGTATGGGGTCTGAGATCGCTGCAGCAGCTTCAGGCCGCCAGGGGATCTCGTGCACGAGCGGGTCGTGGAGCCAGGGTTCTGTTGAGAGGAGTCCGCGGGTTACGAGTGCGAGGGCATCGGGAGTGGTTGCTAGGGGGCCGACGACGGAGAGGATGCTGTTTTGGCCGTCACCGCTGTTGGCCATGCCTTGATATGGAAGGCGGCCAGTCGAGGGACGAATGCCGTAGAGTCCATTGAACGCAGCGGGGATCCGGATTGAGCCTCCGATGTCTGTGCCGAAGCCTACTGGCGATCCGCGCAAGCCGATCAGCGCGCCTTCGCCGCCTGAGGAGCCGCCGGTAGAGAGGTTGCGGTTGGCGGGATTCTGGGTATAGCCTATGATGTTGTTGATCGTCTCGCCGCACATGAGCGTGTGCGGGACGGAGGTCTTGCAGTAGAGTGTGGCTCCCAGACTGCGTAACTCCTTGACCATCTCGCTCTCGAAGACTTTCTCCTTATTCGTCCCTTTCTTGCCTTCGAAGGTGCCGATCCAGCCCACGTAACCCATGTGTGTTTCTACGTCCTTGACGTGAAATTGGTCTTTCAAGCTTACTGGAAGACCGTGCAGGGCGCCGAGAGGCTTCTTGTGCTCGGCGAAGTAGGCGTCTGCCTTCTCGGCGTCCGCGATGGCGGCATCGAAGAAGATCTCATGGAGGCAGTTGACCAGCTGGTGGGCGACCGCAGCTCGGTGGCAGAACGCCTTTGCGACATCGACTGCCTTCCAAGTTCCTGAGGTGGTCCTCTCGACGATGCCTACTGCGTCTGTTTCTGTGATCTCGATCTCTCCCTTGTCCAAGTATTGCTGGATGAATGATCCGGTGACATCGCGCTGCTGTTCGATCGACGGGACATCCTTGATCCGCCACTCTTGGGGAATAAGATCGTTGACCGAGTCCGCCTTATCCTTTGCGGTCTTTTGCCAGTCACTACCCATGTCTGTGGTGCGTTCGTTATCCCGATCTCTCCTTTGTTGTTGCCACTGGGAAGGTTTGAAGTAGAGCTGCCTTGGGTTCTCGTGCTTCTTTTGCATACGAATGGGACGAAGAAGAGGGGTGAGGTGGAAGAGTGAAAGACTATCTGAGTGAGAGAGCAATCACCTACCTACTGCATACGCCTGTAGTCATGCGATGTCACTGGTCCTGTTCGCGTAGTGTACTTAAGCTTCGAGAGTGCTCTACTACGCTGCTGTCGACCTTCCTGATGCGAAGTGAGGTGGGGGCGCAATGATCGTGGCGGCATGTGAACGCGGGGCAGAGCGCGTGCTCGGCATCACCGTCTGCCCGCTGGCACATCAAGACGTCCAAGAGAGATAGCGGGCAGTCTGGAAGAGGGGGATCACGACGAAGCTATTGCCGATGTGTCAGTGTTGGCCCTCGCTTGGAAGCTCCGGTTTGGGTGACCTCCTCGTTGCCCTTCCGCCGGGCTTGGCGACAATGGGTATCTGACAGCAGTTCGACAACAAGATCATGGTTTCTGGACATATATCACGATGTGACTGCCCACTCGAGACGCTGGTGTCGGTCTTGGTGATGCTGTGCGGCTTGGCTACTGCCAGAGCAGCATGTCTGTCGCCTATGGAATCAGTGAGTCCACTTGCAAGCCCTAAGTCTTTCTGCCTCGCAGCCTGCAACTTGCTTTGCATCTCATCAACATTCCAACTCATATATCATACTCTGCTCTCCAATACAAGCCTATGAGTATGCTATTCCACAATTTCCCAGCATGCAGCCCCTCCATAAGCTGCTGTTCGCCATACTTGCGGTCTCCTTTGTCACATTCGTCGCCCTGTTCGGAAGGCTACCAGCGCTGAGAAAGACACCCATCGGATGGCTACAGCGGGCACTCTGTCTACATGCGCCCAATAGACTACGAAAGATCGATAGCAAGATAACAGGCGGCCGGGTCACGCTCAAGAGCCAGCGGCTGGGGCAGTACTTGTTCTACGAGAGCAACCCAGTCGTTGTCGTGAGCCTTCCCCATATTCAAAAAATTAGACCACATCGCTAATGGTCGATCAGATCCTCTTTCTCATCCTCGTGACAGGAAGTGCTGGTCTCTTCCTCTGGAACGCTTACGCCCTCCTCTCGACCTCTCTGCTCCTGCCCCTAGTCCTTCTCCTACCAGCACCCTACATCTTCACCTACCTCTGCGTGACCCATACTTCCCACTTTCTTCCCCTCCCAGCCTATCCTCCTCAGCCTGAGCACTATCCCTACGATCACATCCTCTTCCGCCCCAACACTACCTGCCGCACCTGCGACATTCTCAAACCAGCCCGATCAAAACACTGCTCCCTCTGCCATCGCTGCGTCGACAAATGCGACCATCACTGCCCCTGGGTGAACAATTGCCTCGGTCGTGGCAACTACCGATGGTTCCTCGCTCTGTTGCTTTCTCTGCCAATACTAGAATTCTACGGCGCCTACCTGGCCTGGACGATCATTCGACCCTACATCTCCGTCCTACCAGAGAACCCGTTCTTCAGCTGGGCACACTTCACCGATCTAGGTGATGCCTTCGTTCGCGCTATAAACGTCGGCGGTCTGAGTATCGCTGGCGTCAGCTTGCTAGCGATCACTACCGCGCCTCTTCCGCTGGCACTGCTGGCGTATCATTGCTACCTGATCTGGGCTGGTATGACCACCAACGAATCACAGAAATGGGCCGACTGGCGAGATGACATGGCCGATGGACTCGTCTTCGTTGGATCTAAGGCCGTACTCCGACAACACTTCGCAACGCAAGGTGGACAACGCGAACTTGCACAAATGCTCGGGCTGGATGGAGAGACTGGGAGCATTGATTGGCCGATCGAGAGCGATATGGTGTGTGTGAGGACTAATGATGGACAGCCGCCGAGGGGCCAGGAGGGTATGTGGAGGAGGGTGTGGAGGCTGGAGGAAGTGGAGAATCTGTATGATTTGGGGGGCTGGGGGAATTTGGTAGAGGTTATGATGGGGAGGTGAGACGTAGTCGATGGGGAGACCTGGCAAAGCTTGCATGGCCGCACATACAGCGCTTCTCGACTTGTTAACGGCAACCTCGCCGCAATCTACACTAAAGCCCGGGCCTGCGACCGAACCTCAAAGTTGTCAAAACACTATACTTACTCTTGGGCAATCGATTGCTCATTGCGCCGCGCCCATATGAGAATTTGGAGAAGCGAAGCTAAAGTGCGTCCGCACAAATTCCCGGTCACAATGGTGGCTGTGGTGAAGGGACATATCGCTGAAGATTGTAGGAGCCAATATATTGCAGACTCTACGTTCAATGAGAGCTCCTATGTCCTTGCCGTAGCTCTGGCCTAGACGCTGCGCTGCCGACTGTCGTATTCTTGTCGATTCGAGTGCAGTGTCTGCATACCCACCTCCTTTGATCTACGGCATGCTCATAAACAGCTTGAGCATCGCAGGGTAGTTGGGTGTACTGCAAAGGAAAGTTAGCAATGCACCACATCGTCCGTTCTCGGCTTGCACTTACCCAAGACCAGTCAATGGATCCCATCCTGGAGCGGCGTAGAATCCGGGAGTACCACAACCACTGTTGTTACCGACAGTGATATCATGTAGCACTTCCGGGTGTGCGTAGAGCGCAGGGTTCACAAAGCCAATGGTAGACTTCCTCTTTGCGATCCTCTCTTCATTGATTCGGGTCAAAATCGCCGCAAATGCCGGCGAGGATGCAGAAGTACCGCCAATTCGCAAGAAGCGGCCCTGTCCTGCGATCCCCACGTTGTCGCCGATCGCCGAGAAGTCTGGATATCCGCGGCCTGCCCGGTTATAGATGCCACCGTTGGTGTAGCAGGCGGAGCTGTTGAGCGAGCAGGCGTACGAAGGGTACGAGGGAGTGTGCTCAGTCAAGTAGGTGGAGACTGCGGCCGCTTGATACGATGGGATTGGGTAAATGTTCGAGAATCCGCCGCCGGCTGTGAGGCGATTAGCATTCTGGTCGGAGGGATAAGACCTCGCCGGGGTGACTTCGGCTGAAATATGCAGCAAGACTCACAAGGAAAGCGAGTGACGGCGACCTCGGCATCGGCAGCAGCAGAAGCGCCGACAGGTAGAGTCGTGGCACCCAAAGTCGTGATATACGGGCAGCTAGCTGGGAAGTCTGGCGAGAAGATCTTGCCACCGGGTCCTAAACATCCATCGGGGTTGTCGTCACCCTACAGAACATCAGTATACTAGCACCAGATACTACCAAGCCACGACGAGAGGACTCACTGGAGGACCAGCTACACCCGAGTCTCCGGAAGAGACACAGATCGATATACCCTGCAGGCCAAGCTTAAGGTATTCATTACACTGGCGACGCTGATAGTTGACTGGTGCATCACTCTCCTGGCCACCATAGCTGATGCTGATCACATTCGTAGGCTTGTAGACCCCGCATTGTAATTGACCCTTGTACCCACCAGGTTGAGGATCCGGGTACGATGGGTCTAGAGGCGAGTTGCCGGTCTCTCCGAATGCAGAGTAAGAGCAATAAGAGCCGTCAATAGCATCCAAGAAGTTGTTAAGAAAGCCGACAAATGTATAATTATTCTCGTAGACCTGTCATTGTAATTAGTAACCCTCATTGGAAAAGATATTGCCATAAAGTGCACACCGGGTCGTCTGTTTGGAACAGTATGCTGTTCTGCGGCCAAATGATCGGGTAGGAGATCTGGAAGTCGAGATCACTCTCGAGGCCAGCCTGTGACACATTGGCGATAGGTGCAACACCACCATCAATGCCTTCAAGGATCGGGTGCGTGCCGTTGCGGATCCGAGGGTAGTAGCGGGTGAAGAAGTTGTCCAGATCCTGCTGCGCGTAGACATCGCCGAGGTCTTCAAAGATGCCGAGCTCGTTACCAGGAGCGGCCTTGTTGCCTTGCGTGATGTTGTACATAGCCTGCGTAAGAAAAATCAGTGGCGGTAATATGACTCATGACTCGCGTGTCAGGGAACTCACAGCAATGCACTCAGGTGTCACGAGGGTGCCACAAGCTGTCAGATTAGCTGCGCTGGGCAGTGGCCCAGGAGGCATAGGACGGGTTGGAGGTGGATGTGGGCGCTTGCGGTGGCCTTTGCCACCGTTGTCCCAACCTCCACGCTTCTCGAGGGCGGCCTTCGATCCGCGCGTGCCAATATGCTTAACGCCTGGTGTGATGTAATCGACATGACTCTGTACGTGAGCAGGAAGATGGTATCTGATCGGCTCTGTCAACAGTCGTCGTTTCAGATCTGGTGGAGTCGCAGACTCACTCGTCACAGGCGATGCCGGTCTTTCCAGTCGCCGCATGCTCATACTCATGGTACTCGGTCTTCAATAATTCTTCGGCCTTAGAAGCGCTGGCATCAAATTGCAGCCACTGTTTGTTGGTCGACTGGCTGACACTGTCCATTGCAATGCCAGCTGACTCGAGCCAGGCACGGACTGCATCGACACTGCTCTGCGCTGGTGCGAAGAGATCGGTGACCTCGTCAACGGTGTAGTGCTTGCCATAATGCTCAGACTCCGGATGTGAGCTATTGTGTGTTAGGAGTCGTGTCTCGCGAAGCTCTGCGTTATCCACTTACACCTTCATGAGATAGTCGTGAGCTTTGTCAAGGTTGCTCTGTATTAAGCCAATACGCATCGGTAGCTTAACGTCTTCGTGCACGCGCGCGACCTTGACCCAAGAAACTGATTCGGATCGCTTCTCATGCAGCACATGGTTAGCAGGAGTGGGCACCGCCGCAGCGGTGGCCAGCAACAATGCTAATCCGTTCAAGGTAGCGCCCAACATCTTCGCAATTGAGAATTGGGAAGTTTACAATGAACCTGGGAAACGTAGGATAATATACTTCTCCACTGGCCTCTTGATGTGCCACCAATCTGCGGCCGGTGCCTGGCCCTACTGCAGTGCACTTGTCATATATTGCATTGGCATGCATGGTTGTTCAAAGCTAACGTGCACGAGCAGGCAGAGAGGAACATCGATGACCACTGAGAACCGATCAGACAGCGACTGAGACGATGTTGCGTGCAGACATCTGCATGATTGCCCGCTAGATCGTCCACTACGTGCACAAGACCCAGCACACCAGAGCGAAGGTGGACCAAGAAGGCGGCTTCGAGTCCCAAGGTAGAAGGCGCCGGCAGGTCACGATCTCGATATGCACGCCGGAGCTATCTGCGATAAGCAGGAGGAAAGCTTGGTAGCAGATACGCACGACCAAGAAGCGACAGGCTAATACTACTTACTTGGCGATTGATTGATATTATGGCGATGGGCATGGGAGTCGGCATGGTTCTCCGCAGTGTTGACGATAGCTGCAGCCGACGCTTGCATGTATGAGGAAGTCGATAAATTACGCGATGTGTCCATGACGTGCGCCTGTGGTGGGTATCGCTTCCAATTGTTTGCTCGATCGATTCGACCATCAGGTACCGAGCGATGCAGTCGACACGAGGAGCGATAGCGTCACGATCCCTTCGTGGCTCGAATAGAAGCTTGACAACGTTGTGCAGCCACTCGTGAGACAATAGTGGTAATGGTGATGGCGGATATCAAACGAGACTTCCCTCCCTGCGGCTGGAGTCCATGCCAAGCACCGACTTTCGTAAGTCCGTCATATGGCCGACCCAACTCTATTGTTCCTCGTCGCTCCTTCAGGATTTCGGCCTGGTACGGATCCTTAGGTATTTGCATCCCAGAGTCACACTATAGAGGCCTACGTCGCTGCATAGGGGTGGTGGACATTGCACTGTCGTGGCCTGAACCATAGCTGCGTTGTCCAGAATTGAGGCAGCTGGGAAGTTGGAAGTGGCATCGGCCACCGATCACCGAAAACACTCGCAGACGGCACGGGACCTTTCAGCAGCTTAAACCGCAAACATGACACCACAGAAACGTGGATTGCAGGAAGTGGCGCCGCTTCCAATCGCGGACGAGAGAACACCACTGCTAGCCGATGGCGAAGGAGCGGAAGACCAGGATGAAGAAGCCCTTGAGGCACGTGCTGCGCAAGAACGGCGAGAATATGAGACAAATGCTGTGCCCATCGCAGACGAACCGAGTACAAAGAAGCTGGTCTTGACCATGAGCAGCTTATGGTTTAGCACGTTCTTCGCTGCCCTAGATGCAACGATCGTGGCCACACTTTCGGGTCCCATCAGTGCTAGCTTCAATTCCTTTACGCTGTTCTCCTGGCTCGCATCAAGCTATTTGATTGCCAATGCTGCATTTCAGCCACTAAGTGGGAAGTTGACAGACATATATGGCCGCCGTGCTGGCCTGGTCTTTGCCAGTACCTTCTTCGCAGCTGGTACTCTGATGTGCGGCCTTGCGACAGAGCAATGGGTCATCATCCTTGGACGTCTGATTGCCGGAGCTGGTGGTGGTTGCTTGAACACCATCAGCACCTTCGTAGGCTCTGATCTTGTGCCGCTGCGCAAGCGCGGTGTTTGGCAAGGCATTGGCAATATTGTCTTTGGCACCGGGATGGGTTTGGGAGGCCTTCTCGGAGGGTATGTTCACGACACACTTGGATGGCGCTGGGCCTTCTACATACAGGTGCCGTTCATTGTAGTGGCTGGCATCGCAACATTCTTCACCGTCAAAGTACCGATCAAGCATACCGATGAGAGTAAGCTCGCTCGGGTAGACTTCCTTGGAGCTGCTAGCCTGAGCATTACCCTTGTCCTACTTCTTCTCGGGCTGAACAGTGGAGGTAACATCGTGCCATGGACTCACCCACTAGTGCTCACTACAATCCCGCTGTCTGTGGTATCTCTACTGGTCTTCATCTTGATTGAAGACCGTATTGCTTCGGAACCCATCATTCCAGTCCGCTTACTTCTGAATCAGACCGTCGCAGCCGCGTGTCTGACGAACTGGTTCGAGACGATGGCGGTCTTCGGGCTGCTTTACTACGTCCCGGTCTACTTCCAGACGGTTGGTGGGCTGTCATCAACTGCTGCGGGCGCACGACTGATCCCGCAGTCTGCTGGTGCAGCAATTGGCTCGCTGTCATCCGGCCTTCTCATGCGCGCAACAGGAAAGTACCGACTACTGAACTTCTTCATGCAATGCATGTCACTCGCTGCAGCTGCAGCGATACTCGGCACCTTCAATGCGCACGTCGCAGCTGCGCCTCCCTTCATCTACTTACTGATGCACGGGACCGCGTACGGCAGTATGCTCACTATTACCTTGATCTCGCTTATCGCGGCAGTCGATCACAAACACCAAGCCGTCATAACTTCAGCATCGTATGCCTTCCGTAGCACTGGCAGCACCATTGGTATCACGCTTTCATCGACGGTCTTCCAGAATCTGCTCAAGAGCGGCTTGTGGGAGCGCTTTGGTTCTTTGCCGAACGCAGCCGCCGAGATCGGCCGGATCAGGGACTCGGTAGACGAGGCGAAGCATCTACCGTCAGGCTGGAGCCATGACGGAGTAGTGGACAGCTATGTGGACGCATTACGAGGTGTCTGGGCATTAGTCCTGGGCTTCGCGACAATGGCAGCTGTGTGCAGCTTCTTCATCCGGCAACATACTCTGTACAAGAGCCTCGAAAGGAAATGATGATCTCCGTCACAGTGAATGCAATCACTCAAGCTTTGACTGCGCTACTCTCTGTTACGCCTGGGTAGTGATCAAACGCAACTGTGTCAGTGAGCATGCGTGCTTGTCGATATTTCAAAGGGCTACCACTATGCACTGTGTACCTCGGATACACTGAGATCTAACAGTCGCTCTCGCCGCTGGGACAGTTCGAATTTGAAGGGCGAAGAGTTATTACTGCGAGTCGTTGCCGACCTCATGACGACAACGCAGTCCCCAGGCAAAACTGGGACTCAAGTGTGCCATACCATGGACTGTGGAATCCCCTATCCTACCGATGCAAGCTATGACTTATACAAGGTCTGTTCATACCACTGGATCAAGCTTCATCCTCATCGCCTCATGGCCTCTCTTCAGCCTTCCCGCAAAGTGTGCAGCCCCATCACCACTGAAATGTCCTTGCAGGCCAGCGTACGTCTTTTCCGCAAATTTCTTGCTGTAGACGAACATGGTCTGTTCGTACTGTCGCACTGCCAGCGCTGGATCGCTCGGATGTGCAATCAACAAGCGAGCAAGTTGCAGCGAATCCTGCAGCGCCAGATTCACGCCCACCCCGGCAAAAGGTGTCATGAGGTGTGCTGCATCTCCAAGCAGCGTCAGTCCTGGACGGCTTCCCCACTGCATCCCAACTGGCAGCATCCACAGCTTACGCGGGATCACCTTATCCGTGCTCTCGAGTACCACGCGCTTGGTGTTTTGGCCACAATCAGCAAATTGTTCGTCGGTGAGCTTCGTAGCGGCGGCGACCTCCTCAAGTCCCTCCAGGCCGCTCTCTCTCTCAAGCCAATCCTCGGGCTTGCGCACGCAAGCATAGATCCGGATATCACCGTTGCCTTGACGTTGAGCAAGGACAGCGCGGCCTTCGTCGAACATGAAGCAGCTGCCGGCGCCAACGTACTCGGACAGCCACGGGTGCCTCACGTGAGTGTCTTCAGCCCAGCCTTCGAGTGCAGTGATGCCAGAGTAGTACGGCTTCACGTCCGTGAGAAGGGGTCGCACCTTGCTCCATGCTCCATCCGCGCCGATCACGAGGTCAAATCCAGTTTCTTTGGTACCATCTGCAAGGACTACGTCGTGCTTCTCCTCTCCTGAGGCAGGCGTCGACGACACTGCAACTACCTTGCTACCCCATCTGACAGTCTCTGGTGCCACCGAGTCAAGGAGAATGGATCGGAGTGCATCTCGATCAATCTCCGGCCGTTCGCCAATCCCATCAGCCTCCACTTGCTTTGTCATTCCATTCTCGTCGAACAACACCGTGCCCTTGCCGTCGACTATCTTTTTCACATCGCCCTCTGGACGAGCGTGTTGCAAGAATTGCGACCAAAGTCCTGCTTCCTTCAGTGCAAGCTGACCTTGCTGGGGGTGGAGGTCTAAGGAGCCACCCTGATTCCGGGCATTGCGTGATGGATCAAGCTCGAAGATGGTGATCTGGCATGCGAATGTTGGACTCTGCTGAAGTAAACGGGCCAGTAAGAGACCAGAAGGGCCGGCGCCGAGGATTGCGATCTTGGGCGTCGTTTCGGACCCTGCAACGGAAGTCATGAGGCTTGAGTTGACCGACATCGTGTTTTGTGTTTGAGCGAGTATAGTTGGTGTGAGTTGCGTGTAGTGTAGATCAGGACGCTGAAGTATGGTGGTCTGGTGATATTATGAGAGCTTGGTGGCAAGAACGATATACATACAGGACGTTCATACATTATATACTTGTGGGTCCTTGCATTCGTATAAGCACCTCATCGTCGCCGGTGTGACTTCACCAACACTCCGCAGGACCCGATGCGGCCGAGCCACACGGGTTCTGAGTGGCTGTGATTATGTTCATGAGTCGGCACCCTCGTCAATCCATCGGAGCTGAGTCTCATGCGGCACCGAGCACAGTGGAAGGACCTCAAGCTTCGCAGTGAAAGCTTGGTGGCTCGCTCGGAGTTCTCGGATTTGACAACTGACTTCGGCCGAGATCAAGTAAATGCTCGAGGCTAGACAGCCACCTTCATCTTATACACCTATGTGCGAGACAAGGCACACACGACATCTTTGCTCTTCCAGAAGTCGGCGGGTTACAATAATGCCAGAATTTGGCTCTCTTCCCGTCGACTGAATGCACGTTGCGGACTTGGCCTTGCCCACTGGCATGCTGTCTCTCTTACACAACAAGTGCGAGAGGACACTTGCGGCGCATGTGTCAGCAGCATAGGGATCCTTGCAATCTCAGGGAGCAGAGATGGCACAGAATTCACTCAGGACTCCATAATCTACTTTACAGCCTGCCTCGCCTCCCGTCTTCGGCGACCTTCAGCACCGGCCTAAGGGCTCCAGCTCTCTCGAACAAGCCTCCCAGGCCCGCCTCACGCCCTCTCGCGTCTTCAAGTCGGAACCATTGCTCCGCAGACTTGATTCTATGTGGATGGATTCTATCTAAGAGCTCATAGTCGCGCTTGATAACGCCACTGTTGCTGCCGGAATGCTTCCAGAGGTTCCAGAACCCCGTGAAGTTATCCTGCATATTCATAGTCGCAGGATCATCCGCTGAAGCGTTGTAGCCAGCTGGTACAGTGGCCGCACGTGCCATGGGACCAGTCGTCCAGTATTCTTCGAGGGATGTGTCGATGTACCTCGCTGGCTTGCCAGTGACCTTTGTGAATGCTGCAGCTAATCCATGATAGTCGATGTGGTCGATGGCGACAGCGAGGTCCATCCCGTTCGCTTCGTCTCGGTGGTCGAATAGCCACCGAGCGTAAGTGCCACAATCTTCCAGAGCTACATGCGGCACCGCCCCATCCCCCAAAGGCATTGTCCAAACTACAGTCCCGTCTTCGATCACCGGACTCATTGGCGTCCCGGATCCCAGCGTCATCTCGATGTAAGGCCCGGTGGTGAAGAGCGCCGCTCCCATTCTCACTCCATTAACTTTCGTCTGCTGCAAGATCCACTCCCCTATCCGTCCTTTTCCATCATAATGACCGCAACGGAACTGAGCATTATAGCCAGAGAGCTTGTATCCGTAGTCCAGGTTCCCATAGACAAAAAACTTGATGCCTTCCTCGAGAGCAAGCTCATAGGCTCGAATAGCCCAGTACGTCTCCGTCTTCTCGCCGGCGTTGAACCCGTCAATGTTGACGAAGGCATAATCGCAGCCACGAAAGCCTTGTCTGAGAGTGGCCTCGTCGGCGAACGTGCCTTCGAAGAGCGCTACATTGCCGAGAGCTGTGAGTTGCTTTGCTCGGGCGGACTTTGTGTCCCGCGTCAGGACGCGGACGGAGTAGGCAGAATCTTTGAGCAAGCCACTAATGACAGGGATGCCTTGGGCGCCAGTGCCGCCGATGATGAAGATTTTGGGAGGTGATGACATCTTGTAAGGAATTGTTGTCGATCAACGAAGACTCGACTTACTATTGTATACCCCCCTGTCTGGTGAGGTGGCTCATGTTATGTACACATGAGGGGACCACACTACCATCTCCGCAGTTCCTACACCGTCGAGGTTCCTGGTAGTCATTTGCTGATGTAGCTCGGATTAGTGATCACAAATGTCTTGTAGTCGAACTCAACCGGCCCTCTCGACGGCCGTAAGTTGAGCAAACCCAAAACACTCATACCGAGATCTGATTACAACTTCAGCTTTACGTACGAGGTTTTGTGTAGTACATTGATGCGAAGCTTACATCTTGAACCCCTAGGCATGTAGCCAGAAGCTATGTCACTTGCCACGGCCGTAATGTGAGCAAGAGCATGACCTAGTCTGCTCATTGATACTGGTGAGCATCTCATGCAGATGGCGACAATTTTACAGAGAAGCCGAGCACTCGACAGACGCGCCAGACAGTCCAGACGTCTGTTGAGCGACCTTACATTTGTACACTGTATCTTGTAAACTTCTAAGATATGCGTTGTGGTTCACAAAAGCAAAATTGCAGTAAAACCAAGCGCCAACACCAATGCTTGAACGCTAACAATCATCAGCCTGCCCGCACCACTAGCATTCTGCGTCGAGGCTGCAGACGCAGGAGTTCCAATTGTGCTGCTCGTAGCGGCAGACGTGCTCTCAGTACTCTGGCTACTTGTCGACACCGCAATTTTGACGATGCCAGTATCGGCCGCACTCATCACGTCACTTCCGATAGTGACTGCGGGACCGCCTTGTGACACAGTCATTGTGGCCATAGAGTCGCTGTAGACCCATGCACCTGCCGCGACAGAAGACCAGGTGCCCGACAATTCGCCGGCATCTGAAGCTGAGCTCGTTCCGCCTCCTGAGACTGTGGATGTCGCCAGCGTATCACTTCCCTCGGTTCCGGAGGCTTGGAAGACAGGCGCATTAGGAATGGTACCAACGGCTGTCAGAGTTGTCTGATCGCCGACCCATACAGCTGACCCGTCGGTGGCTATGATAACAGTATAGACCGTCGTGCCGATGAGCACTTCGTTCGTTGGTGTAGAACTGTACTCGGTAACAGCGTTGTCCCCGTCAGCTGCGGTTGATGAAGCTTGCGCATACATGGCACTACCGTCTGCTCCACTTTGCTCGAATGGCTGCGCAGTAAAATGCTCAGCTCCTCCAGTTCTCGAGACTCCTCGAATGCCAGTCTCTTGGGCTCCCTCCGGTGCATACGGGAACACTGGGCTGGCGGGCGTGCTCTCCGCGACACTGCTGCTCGTCGTCGTAGCACCGGGTCCCCAGCTCGGTAGCGCAAGCGAGTCTTGCGCTGTGAGAGCGATTGGCGGATCCCAGACACCGTCTGGATGTATAATGCAATCGTCCCCCCATATCCTCCGAATCGCTGAAGTCATAGTTTGAGGTGGTAGTATCTGCGGCTGGTAATCGCCCCAGATCGTGCTCTGGTACTGCGACATCGTGCGAAACACGTATTGGTCGTACACCACTGCGTTATTCAGTCCGCCAAAATAGGCTGCTGCGGGGACCTGTTGGTAGCAGTCGTCTCCTGCCCCATCTGCGATAGTGTAGTTCGTGCTGTTGGTCGAGAAGCAGTGGTAATTCAGGTCTGCGAAATTGAACCTGTGGTGGGTAAACAATGCACGGAAGCCTCGGACTGATGTCACTTCGGAGGGATTCACTGGCACAATCGTCGCGTTGATTGTTCGACCGCATCCATCGGCTCGAGACATGTGGCCGAAGGAGATAGCCACTGAAGGAGATGTGATGGTTATACCATCTGTGACAAAGCTCCTAGGAGCAGTAGGAGTAGGCGTGATCGTCGAGGCAGTCTTGTTGCACAGGTCGCCCGAGCCCTCAACGGTAGTAATGGGCCAGTACATTAGCCTTGCAGTCGACGCTACGATCATGCAGTTGTTGCACTCTCGGCCTGCACTCCCTGTGGAGTAGGAGACCGCAGGAACTGAAGTCACGGTGCACAAGGGAGCACCCCTGTCGAGGAAGCCAGCCGCGGAGAGAGATGAATCGAACGCACTCGACAGCGCCACACAATCATCCGGTTGTATACTGCAAGGTTGTGGCGGATAGGTCGCTTCCGGCTGCAGCGTCGCCGTTATTGTGTTCGTCCATGAGTCTGTTTTCAGATATGTGTGCCCTGCCTTGGCAGTCGTTCTCCCGACCACTCTAGGATACCCATCGCACAGCGTGATCACGGATGTGACTTTCGTCGTCCCTGGCGCTTCCGATCCGTATGTGATCGCTGAGGCGAATGTACTAGTCTCTCTCTGCCCGCTCGCCCATCTCCATGACAAAGAATTGCTATTCCATACTGAAAGTGCGCTGTCACAACTCGATGCGTATGCTGATCCTGTGCCCGTACTCACTGGACCAGCTCCGGTCGTGCGGTTCGCGCTGCTCGACGGCGTGCCTGTCTCGCCGGCTCCAGAGGCTATGTAGTCTCCTACTCTCGCGGGCTCGGGATTTGGGATGGCAGAGACATGGCGGTCATCCAAGAAGCAAATAATGAGGGCAATTAACGAAGGTGGTAGGGAAAGCAACATCATGAGCCCGCTGTCAAACCGAACGCCTTTCCTTGAACTGATGACCAGAGAGATCGATGTAGACGAACAGAAACATACCTACGGAGCCGCCTTCCATCTTCAACCGCGGATGTCCACTGACTAGCATGTCTCATTTCTTGAGCGTCGGCCCGATATGACGTGAAGATGGGTGAGGAGAGTTCGACAAGACGATGCACGGTCGAGAAATTTACGTGACGAATACGACGCCAAGTCTCGGTCGATCGCCGCTTCCGAGAGCTTACTCAGGTTGCTATTTGTGATTTGTGATTGACATAACGTACGTTCGACAAAGTAAGCGGATCTAAACCAGGAGCTCCGCCACCACTGGTACTACACTTCGATCGAAATCACCCGTTCGGTATCACTCGATGGTTTTCCGGTATCACGTGCGGGGACATGCGTTGAGCCGCAACAACGCGTCGTCGGTATTGATGTTGGTAAGAGACTACACATGGCTACCGAGGTCGACTTCTTTGTCACTTTCATGGTTTTGCTATGTACAGAGCACATTCGGCATCAAGTAGACCATCATCGACCATCTCGTCTGCCGATACTGTCTCTTCCATCCGCGATGCTAAAGCGCTCCTCAGTTGTATCATACGCCTCTTCTTCATCTCGTACACGCTGAAACCCGGCTTTGCCACCTGTAGTCCCAGCGACCAACGGTGTGTATGCCTCGTCGCAGTTGTCCGCCGACAAACTAGGGTAGTATCTTCGCCAGTTGAAGTAGGTGATTCCGAATCCTAGTAGTGACCCAGCGATCACATCCTCTACTGCGTGTCGATAGTCCGCCAACCGGCTCGCTGCTATCATGGCCGCGCCGACGAGAGGAGCCATGCAGAGTATGACCGTCAGATGTGATGCTCGCGGTCGGAGGCAGTGCGTTTGCGAGGCGAAGAATAGTGAGAGCCAGCCCAGCCCAGCAAACGCGAAGCTGCTGTGTCCACTTGGGAAGGATCGCCAGCCGTCATTGAGTAGGTGATGATTCATCTCCGTACAGACCGAGATCGTGACCAGTTCATGGACCGGTGTTCCCGCCTCCGGACTGCACCGAGCGAGTAGATCAGGCCGCGGCCGTCCAATCGCGTCCTTGAACACGTCCGTCAAAAACGACGTGCTGATCAGCGAGATCAACAGTCCCAGTATCGTGACATGTGCCTTGTGCAAATCCGGCCGCAACGCCAGATTCCAGAGTAGGGTCGCGATCGCTGGGACACCTAGCGAGTATACAAATAACATTGAAGGCGGCACTCTTTCGGGGTCCGCGTGCGGGTGTTGTATCCTCGGGTCGCTAAGCAGGAACATTTGCTCGAATGGCTCGTCGAATGTCTTCATGATGGCATACAGAGCGAAGAGTATTGCCAGGCCGGCATAGTCGCTGGCGTAGCTCAAGGACCAATACTTTTGTGTTATCTCGCGGAGGCTCGAGAGGGTTTGCTTCGGTTTGCGGCCATCGTGATGGCTTTCGGAGCCAGGCATGCTCAGGTCGCGTGCGAAATCTCGAAGCTCCAGCTCTCCTTGTTCCTAGCCAGGCTTTTGTTGGTATGTAGCAGTGCGTCAGGGGAACATATGACACTGCGTCAAGGAGAATGAGCGAAAGTAGGCCAGACCCCTGCTCGTCCCGAGACCCACTTCTCCACGATCTGGCGAAGTCTAATTTGAGCCGCATGGATAAAGTGAATGATCCCCGATTGTACAATAGAAGCTACAACTCGCAACTACCAACCCGCACTACTGCTTCATTTGGTACCAAGAGCATCGTATACGGAGATCTGCTCGATATCTTGAGCATGTGACACGATATCCCGGCATGGCGGAGCAGCAAGCGCCGAAGCACTTCTACCCAGCACCGCCCTTCTTCTACAACCACTTCACTCAATCGAACCTCGCGCAGCTGAGTGACGTTCGCCGTGAGCACTCGCAGACCTTCCTTGATGGCGAAGCACCTGACGCAACCACTCTCGACATCCCGCAAGACCTCCGCTATCTCATTCCGCCGGAGCCACCAGCAGATGGCAAAGCGCGTGCCTTCAACGCCGAAGTCGGCCTCGATATCCCGCCGCAGACGCAAGCAGACCACAACATCGAGTCCCTCGTCCCTGACACCCCCGAGACTCGCAACAATCCGCAGCCCTACCTCATTTCTCTCGCTCGATCAATGCTCACGACCTTCCTGGCACTCACTGGTGTCCTCTCGGAAGACCCTACGCAGTACGCCGAGAAGATTGAGGACTTGAGAATGCTGCTGTACAATATGCATGAGCTGATCAATCAGTATCGACCGCATCAGGCACGTGAGACGCTCATTTCGATGATGGAGGAGAGGGTTGAGACGTTGAGGGGAGAGATCAGAGATATTGGAAAGGCAAAGGTGAAGGTTGAGGGGATGCTGAGGGGGATGGCAGAAGTAGGCGAGCAGCAGGGAAGCGACAATGCGACTGCGATCCAAGGGGATCGAGGGACTGGGGCAATGAAAGAGGATGCCAGGCGAGAGAAACAAAGAAGGGCATGGCAGGCGCTACAGGCGATGGAGAGCACAGATGATGTGACATGAGGACACGTCAACAAGCCATTGCATTGATGCATGCGACAGTGCAACCATCACTTGGTCTCACACCGGCACGGCAGAAATTTCAGATTACTTAGATGTAAGCGCAAGGTGTTGCGACTACTGCTAAGAGACAAGTTTGTTGACTGCGATGCTGCGTTCTACCCACTACTTGTCCTGGATCTGCGCACGCGTAGCTTTCGCCTTCTGCTCAGCATTAGCAGCCGCATTGGCGCCGAGATTGCCAGCTGCCACGCCTGGATTGAGCGTCAGTAAGGTGCGACACCATGATATCGACTTCAAAATTACCTTTCACGGCAGAGTGCTCCTCCTTCCGCTCAGTCACGGTGCCATCCGCATCGTCCGTGTCTTTACTCGACTTGCTCGAGAAGACACCACCGAGGGCACCCAGCACATTCAGGTTGAGACCAGCCTGGATCTGTGCGTAAGCAGCGGTACCAAGTGGGCCTTGTGGCAGTCGACTTACGCTTGCGCTCGCCTTCGAGCTCTGCTCGTGGTGCTCATACTCGACGGCATCGCCAACGTCAGTGGTGGACTTCTTTGCGACAGCGTCGGACGGCATGTTTGGGAGGTGGTGTGCGAAAATGTTGAATCAGGGAGCGGTCACGGTACTCTCGACTATTAGAACAGGTGTGGACAATTTGCTGCTGTGTGCTTCCAATCGTACGCGCAGCTTGCAGTCTATCTCACCATGGCTGCAGTAGTGAGGTCTCACAGCTAGGCGATGTTATCTGCCAAGACTCTCCCAATCCTTGTAGCTCTTGCGTCACCGCCCAACTGACTTTCAACATCACTTTCTCGAGACTTTGCCCACCGCTACATGGCAATGTGCAACGCTTCGATCGGACGCGCAGCAACATAGCTGAATCACTGCAGGGCAAGCATTGGATCGTCGTGCACATGCAGCACGAGCTCAACATGTTGGTCGTTCGAGTCGAGCCTGCTGACTCAGGTAACGTATTTAGGCGCGGCTGACACAGGCGGCGCTGCTTTAGTGCGAGCGCCTCTGCGGAGAACCGGATGGGGGACCACGCGATCGACTGGGATGCATATTGCACAGGACATTGCATCCCGACCTCAGTCTACCTCGCGTTCCATCCGCGCGACTTTCGATCACCACCCTCTGGCAAGCAGCTCAACTGGTAACAGCATCCTTCGGGAACAGCAAGTCTCTGCAGCGATCGGTCCGGCCTTGAGCATGTGAGCGTCCGCGCTCCACACCGCCAACATGGCCGTCCAAGACTCCTTCGCACATCTCGAAGACACCACCTCATTCTTCTCTGGCAAGTTCGATGTCCCAGCAGTTGTCATCACGATATGCTGCGCTCTCGCAATCTACAATGCGATCGAGCTACTGCTACTAATCTTCACAACTTTTCGCCGCTTCAGAGGATTGTACTTCTGGTCGCTCCTCGTTGCAAGCTTTGGCGTGTTGCCCTACACCCTCGGCTTCATGATTGAGTATTTCAAGCTCACTGCGCAGCTGGCTGGACTCATCCTCACGCTTTTCGGATGGCCGGCAATGGTCACGGGCCAGTCACTGGTGCTGTACTCGAGGTTGCATGTGGTCCTCGGAGAGACTCATCATAAGATCCTGAGGGCTGTGCTATGGATGATCATTGTGAATGGTGTGGTGCTCCATGTCTCGACCATGGGTACGTTGTAGAAACTGACAATTGGCAATCATGGTCGCTAACCCTCGAGCACAGTGGCTGTATTCGGCGCATACTACGCACACCAAGCACCCGACTTGGCTACAGCTTACAAAGTCATTGAGAAGATTCAGATGACGATTTTCACGGTCCAGGAGTTCATCATCTCAGGTCTCTATGTTTGGGGGACGCTCAATATCTTACGGACCACAGCCGCGAGGCGGCGCACCTCCAGGATCCTCTGGCAACTCTTCAGCATCAACGTCTTGATCGTGATCATGGATATTGCCCTGCTGGTCGTGGAGTTCCAAGATCGCCATGTAATCGAACAAGCCATCAAGCAAGTCGTGTACAGTGTCAAGCTCAAGATGGAATTTGCCATCTTGAGCAAATTGGTTGGCATCGCGAGAGGAGCGGGCGCTCAATTAGCTCTCACAGCAGCGTTCGATGAGTATGATGAGTTCGCCGACCCAGACGGCAACGATGTGACTGTCAAGACACTCGATCAATCGCCCGATCACAGACCTGTCTGCATGAGGCAGCAATCGAAGCCCAAGATCGACGGCGTTGACCATGTCGAATATCGTGCTGACTCTGCTGATCTTGGTCCCGAAAGCGAACTTGCTATGGTCACCAGGAACATCTCGGCAGGATCGGCGATGACAAACGATGCACAGCGGAAACGAAGCATTCTGGAAACTGATCTGTACGCAAGCGCAATGAGAGATGTTGGATGAAGAATCTTCTCGTATGATCGTGCTACAATAATGCAGGCCTGGCTGTATATTCACATGCCTTAATTTCGATCTCCGGAGCAATCGTCACGCTCCTATGCTACCATCATGGAGGTCATCACAGCGAGGTCGATGTGCGGTGTCGCTGGAAACAGGGTTTACCACCACTGCCACCAGGGCTTGGTAGTCTTTGGTGTGGAAGCCGCAGCTGTTGTCGATGTGGAAGCTGCAGGTGCAGTCGTCGTTGTAGCTGGCGTGCTGGTAGTGGGGGTCGATCCGGTGGCGGATGCACTGCCCGAGCTTGCGCCAGCCTGCTGCGCGATGAACTGGGCACCAGCTGTCGTATCGCCGTTGGAGGTGTAGGAGAGATGGGCAGCACTGATTGAGAAAGTTCCACCCTCGCAAACACCGTCGCCACTCGCTGGGAATTGCTGGTCAGCTGTACCACTCCAATTCGACGGGTCACACAACACGACATACCACAAAATTCCTTCACCTTACTTGCGGGCAGGCTACCGACAGATTGCCTCAGCAAAGGATCCCCAAACAATACTGCAGAGCTCACGCTATCCGGCGACAATCCGGCGGACTTGACAGCATAGTGTGTGACGGTTCCTCCCTGACTGTAGCCGCTGATGGCGATCTTGGTGTTTGGGCACTGCGACAGCGCCTGCTTAGCAAGCGAAGCCATGACTGGTCCTCCGCCAGAACCCATGTTCGCATTAGATGCGATTGTGGCCTCGTAGTCAACACCCTGGATCGCAACACCGGAAGCGCCGAGCTGTGAGATGAGGGCCTTAGCGAGTGCAGGACCAACGCTGGAACCCATATTGCCGGACTCAGTGGATCCACGAGCGAAGATGAGGGTGACCGGTGCACAGATCTTGTTGACGACGTCGTTGGCTGTGTTGCCGCCACTGTAGCTGGTGCCGGCGCGCCTCTCGAGGGGTGCGGCGTTGGCGATCAAAGCCATGGAGGCGAGGAGTGGAAGCGTGGAGGTGAGCTTCATGGTTGCGAGAGATTGAAGATCCGGTGGTAGCGGGATCGACTCTGGCTGTGGGAGATGAACGACACAAGTGACAACTTTGCGAAAGCGAGTAAGGAGCGACAGTAATTGAACAAGTGAGCGATTGATGAACAAGCTGGAATGCCCTACAGTGGGAATTTGGACTCGTTCAAATAGCTCTTTGGTGGCCTCGCTACTCCCTGATCTTCACATCGACCGAGGCGCTGCGGCCGGTGACTGATGCAGGCCACATCACATCAGGGCGTGTTTGAGAGTCGACGCGATGTGGAACGGCTTGCGTTTGCGACGTCGATAACGTTGCCGGATCTCTGAACCGCGACCGAAGGCTTCATGGGCCATGCGGTTGTCGCCCGCATAGATCCGGCGATCGTGGCGAGGGCGCCTGGACCACGATGAACCTGGTTGCTCGTTGTATGCATGGCGGCAGCGACGAGCGGAACCGAGTTTCAGCATGCTCTGGGCAGACGTTACCCGACCGGTCTCGTTCAATGTCTTAATTGCAACCTGATCACCTTTACAGACCAAGACAGCGGATTCATGAATTTCAGATATCAAGGTTGAATTAACTCGATTCACTCTGCAGGCTTGCTTTTGAGGGGCTCGTAAAGTGCGTCTTGCGAGGATTTGCTCACGGGGTGTCTCTCCAACAACGTCGCATTCAGGATCTCTTCATGTGGCACCGGAGCGTATATTCCCAAACAACCGAGGCTGTGTGTCGAGACGAGTCAGGTACATCTCGCATGAACCTGCAATCAGTGAAAGGCTGAAACGTGCAGCGATTCGGATGTGGAGTTCGATCATCATTCTTGGCAAACCTGAGACGTGGGATCACAGCCACGCCCAGTGCGACATCTCATGATCATGCTGAACACAGTCGAGCACCTCGGCACAACGCGGCGCGTTTCATGGTCCTTGTCGATGCGATAGACATGTAGGCAAGGTGAGACGGGTATCGTGTCAGGTAGGTCGGAGTGGCAATCCCCACGTCCTTCATATTCATACAGTCTTCTTTGGGATAGGCCTGTTGTCCATTCAGTGTCTGTAAGACTGTCTCCAGAGGAACAAATCTGACGAGAGCTCGTCGAAAGAGGAAGACGCGGAAGTACTGCGGGAGTACTGACGATAGGCTGTGACTGGCGTACATCGCTTCACAGCGAGCTGTGCATTCAACATACGACGCCATGTACAGTCGCAGCAGCCCGACCGCCCACGCGGATGAGGCTTTCACGCATCTACTGTCGCCAAACGCTGCACCTGAGTACACAGATGACAAGACCGCCTACCTCGACGAGCCGGATATGCAGGCGTCACTCCGCAGGCTCCGTCTCTGGCTCTTTGGCGTGAGCTCACTGCTGGCTCTCACGCTTCTGGCGATGATAGCGATGATATGGCGGTCTGACTCCTGGGAAACTAGCGCTGTGGAGCGTCTGCGCCGGAATGACTTCGTCCCTCCGAGTTAGTACCATCGACCGCATTCGATACCCGAGACTGACCATCGTAGTGCCTACTCACATCGTCACGTTCGAGCGCAATGAGCTCTTCTCTGCCCCGTCTACGCCAGAGGCCGATCAGGCGTGGGGATCGCTAAGTCCGCCGGGTGACGGCTTTGTCATCGTCCCCAATGCTCGGCAGTACGATCTGCCTCCTGGAAAGCCATCCAGCGCGGGCGAAGTCTACGACATCTCCGTCTTCCACCAGCTGCACTGCTTGAACCATCTGAGAACCTTCCTGTTCACGCTGAAGGCTGGCATGGATCTCAACAACACCCGAGAGGTCTATGATCGCTTATTGGTGAAGCAAGAAGATCATGTGTATCATTGCTTTGATCTGATCAGACAGGCGTTGATGTGTCACCCGGACTTGACGGTTGAGTGGCCGAGAACGGAAGCCGATGGTAGGAGATTTGCGTTTGACGGCTGGGGCATTCAGCATCAGTGTGTGGACTGGGTGAGTCGCTCGATATCGAACGGCGCATGAAAATTTGTTGACTTCTGCTAGAATTCTGTGCTTGGCTTCATGAGCAAGCATACCGTCGCAAACACGGAATTCCAGAGGCGACTGTGAGTTTGTGGAGCGGAAGTCACGAACATTCGTAGTTCGTCGCCCAACTGCAATCGCCTCCGCAAGGAAGTGGCCTTCTACGCGTCTGCACCTCCTACCTCATCACATACGAGCGCAAACATGCTCTTGACCACTCATCTCACGAGCATTCTTTGCGTGTATAGGACTACGCGAATCGGCACATCATCCCTTTACCTCATCCACGCGAACCACTGAGACGGCTTCCATGGCGGGATACTTGGCCATCGTGGACAGGTGCTACAAGGACCTCGTTGCGTTGACATTTGTGTGCGCCACACCGATCAACCTCATCGACTGGACGAAACAAGTGCATCCCAATGGCACCGCCGAAAGCATGGCGAACGACGCTAAGCAACCGAGTCATCTCCAAGAGGATCTACTAAAACGCGGTAAGTGCAGCTACTGAAACGTCATCAGCCTTGTCACAACGCAGCAGAGACTAAGAGTCCGACAGTGACGGAATCCGAATTCTTCTGGTGTGTCGCCGCCGCAGCCGCCTTCCTGTACGGTGCAATAGCATTCATCGTGCTGTGCAGGACCTTGATCCCTATCGAACTTACACAACGGCTTGCGCAGTGACAGTCACCGAGGCCGCCCTGCTCTTCCTCCTGCATCGCGCCCATAAGTCGCAGCCCTCGCCGTGGCCATGTCAGGCGTGGCATCTTGCAAGCAGTCGGTGCGAGAGATGCGTATACATTGTGATATGGATTAAGGCGAGGCACGTATCGGTATACCAAGGCGCATGGCTCGTCATGGTAACCTTTCCGAGCATGATACCGAACTGTTATGCGGCTGCCACGATTGGCATGCTATTGTCACTGTACTCCTGGGCGCTGCTGGAGAGCTATATGAATCACGCGGTGCCTCTCGAGGGGCAACAGTACGACACCAATAAGAGTACCGGCGGACAGGGAATGGGAGCACCTGATCGAGTTCGTATACGGAGCTGCGCAAAGGCATCGCGGTGTCGGATCATGACACTGCGACTGCGGTGGAGGCTTATGTACGCATCTTGCGAAGTTCGAGTGGTAGCTCTTGGTGTGCCCATGCACCGCCTCGCTTCGACATTCGCTTCCGATCGTAATGAACAAGTCCATTAAAATGGGCAGTCCGTCGCTCCGATCGGCACACACCGGTGCGCCTCTCCCAATTGACTCCGCATCTTCGGCGATCTCTGTTCCTGTGCGTCCACTGTGTGCGTACAGAAAGCATGGAGGAACGCTGACAGATTCTCTGCCTAGTTTCTTCAGCTCTGTGCGCAACACGTGATCTTCGACGCTAAATACACGCTGGTACCTCAGCTCTTCCAGAAGTCTGGAAAGGCTCTCATTCTACCATCA
>JAVRRP010000035.1:0-39780 GCA_036872775.1 Oleoguttula sp. CCFEE 5521
ATGCATTCAACCCCGTGCCAGGGAATGACGAGCATTCATGGACTCCCTGATTGCGACACATCATCAGGAGGACGGATGACGCTAGATGGATCACACACGCTGACACGTTTCGCAGACCAACACGGTCCAAAACGTATGGCACCGTGCAGAGCACTCCGCTGTTGTCGTCCGAGCACTCACCCATTGACACGCTAGTGCACCATCGTCGATACAGCTGCAATTCAGAACATACGGACTATGGCACCATTACGACACACTTTCTCGCGAGACAGGGAAATCAGTGCCCTTGATGGTGCTGCGGACGACACGGAGAACCCTCTCTACTCGTCGCCAAGCTCGAGGCGTGTTTCTGGGCTTCCGGCGATCCGCGCGCATTCGCATAGCTCGCCAGCATTGCCACGTAGCACTAGGGTATCGGCCACTGCAGGTGGCGTAGCTCAAGCAGCACTGAAACTTGACCATGAGGGCCTGAGCAACGTGCCAACAGGTCCTAGACGCCATAAGTTGCCGTTCATCGAGAGCATACGATTCTCGCCCCATCTTTCAATCGCATATGACTGCATGCCGGGCAGTGAGGCACTACTGCAGAGGCTCCAACGCTTTTTCTCACCTGCCGGTGCTAGAACGGTTGTAAGAGACGCTGTTGGCTACTACATTGTATTCGCGGAAGATGCGGAGGGGAAGCGTCTCCTTGATCAATGTTTCCGTAGTCACGATGGGGTCGTTTTTTCACAGAAGTATCGCTTGAGACTCACCTGTCATGTTAACGGCTTGATGGGCGCTGCACGAACGGCATGGCTTGCCGCACGTCACGCACGTGCCGAAGGACTGGATTCTCATTACACCAGAACGTCGGATGGCAGTGTCCAGGGGTCCTTCGTCAAGTCATCACCCAAAGCCCTCTCACCAGTGGGACGACCTGCAAGCCCAATGTCCAGCACAATGAAGCGACCCCAGGAGGATACATCCTCCGTGGTGAGCAGCAGCAGAACACAGTCTTCGGCGACTAAGAGTCGTCGCGAACGATGCTTTGTCTGCAAACAAGATGCTGCGTATAGACCGACTGGGCTCGTACAGTGCTCAACCTGCACCAAGCAATACCACCACTCTTGCCACAACGGGACGAACGCCCCTACACTCGGACCAGATCACTTCCGCCCCTGGAGCTGCAATAGCTGTGTCAGGAAACGGGATGGGCTTAGCACTGCGGTAGAAACGACAAGGACTGCGATACAGACACCTTCACCCAGTGCTCCAGCCTCTGCACCAAGTGCGACAGAGTCACGCAGACCGGCTAAAGCGGTGACGCACGAGGCAATCGCAAAACCGCTGACGCGAAAGTCAGGACGCGTGCCTGTCAATTCTTCTCCTAGGAGGGAAGCTGACAAGCTCGTCGAGACCAGTTTTGCGGCTGCACCAATTGCCGCGCCTACGCCCAAGTCGGGGACTGGTAAACTGAATCTCACGCGCAAAAAGTTGCAGCAGACGCCTGACAGGACGCCGACCCTTGCACGTCAGCACGGTAAGATCGTACAGGCTGGTTCAGTCGAGCTCGCACATGATACTCATCTGGTGCCGATGGAGGCTGCATCAAAAAGTCCTGTTCGTAAGAAAGGCACAGCCGTGAAGACAGTGGACGCGCCTGCAGATTCGACATACGTTTCCCCAGCCGCAGCCAATTCTTGCAGCAAAGTACCCGATAGCGCTATGGAGTATGGTACTCGGCATCCCGACAGCTTAGACACGAAGTCCGCCCGGCCCGCAATGGCGAAGCGTGGTGGATTCAAGGGCGTGCTAGGCAAGAGGGCGGCCAAAATCAGCACCGCTGTGCCGGGGCTATCAGCCCCTCCGTCACGCGTGGGGGGTGCTATAAGCTTGAACACCAGTATATCTCAAGGTACACTTTCCTCGGGAGCTGATAATCCTGACGAAATGCCCGATCTCGACAAGCCTGAGCAGCCCCTAGATGCCGTTGACGTTCCTACTAAGACGCAACGTGGCAAGCCTTTACCACAGCGCAGTCACGTAGTACCCTCCGCAGATCTTCTGCCTGCAACTGAGGACCCTACATCAGCCGAAGTACCTCGGAGTAAACCTACTCTGCCATCAATGAACAATGACAGTACTATACCAGCTTCCGTCTCCGCGACACAGGCCCCGGCTTGGACGGAGGAGGAACTTGCCCGGATCAAAGATCAGTTGGGCGACTCGCACAAGAGACCACGCCGAACAGCCAGATTCCCTCTGGTAGGCATGGCACTTGCCAGTGCTACGCGACATAGACTACAAAGCATAGGGGTGAACAAATGGGTTGCTGACAATATCCCAACATACAAACTCGGCGAAGGCGACTGGGAGAACTCCTTAACCGCTTTACTTTCGACGGGCCAGTCCAGAGGTCCTAACTTAGGCTACTGGAGGCAGCATGAGTGGACTGTTGGAAGTGGCGGAATCGGGACTGGATGCTGGTGGGAGTTATTGCCTGGCAAGATTGATGAAATGTGGCAATGGGATGCCCAGCGCAAGCAGCCGATTCAACCGCGTCGTGCATTGTCTAGCGGACCCACCGGCATATCGACTCGCAAGGAGCTGCTCCAACACACCGTACGGAATAGGAAGAGGAAGATAAGCAATCAGGCGGCATCTAGTCTTGGGTCCAGTCGTGCAGACACGCCGCTCGCAGAGAGGCTGTCGACACCCCGCGAAAGTGTCAGCACAAGAGAGACACCAAGTGGTGATCAGACATCCTCTGAGGAAGAACCAATCATGATGAAAAGACGGAAGTTGACACCATCAGCTTCGACGACTACTCTAAGCTCGAAGACCACTCCGATTCCGGTTCCTCCGGAGACGAAGACCCCCATGCTTGTCATCAAGCCAGAGCGTCCTCCGCGGGCGAACATGATCGGAACAAAAGCCGCCAATGGCGAAAGACCAGCCGTGGTACCGGATAGCGCAACTGTACGCTGGTCAACTAGACCTGTAGACATAAAGCCGAGGCCGCTTTCCGTGTCCATGCAAGATGTGAAGAAGAAGCCGGTGCTTGCCCCAAATGCTGAGGAGATTGGTTTAGCAACTTACATTGCCCAAAAAGCCCCTCAGTTGGACTTCTCGGCCCGCTCTCTGTTCAGCGAATGGCCTGAGTACCATCCTTCTTACGTCTCGAACAGCACTACATCGAGCATTCGGCTCACACGCAAGCAATTGTTCCGCAAGCCCGCATGCTACTCTCGTCTCGAACCATTCGACCTTCCAGCCAAAGCCGAGTCGCCGGTGAAACGTGCCACTGTGTCACCAGAGAAGCGGCCAAGAGCCATCGTTGACGCTCAGCCGGATGATCCATATCCTTGGGAAGAGGAAGGTACTGACGATGGAGGCGAGAGGAGGGAGGTTGAGAGCTTCGAACAATTGCTCGGATTAAGTGAGGACCCTGTCATGAAGATCCTCTGCGAAGGAGATCTGGCTTTCAGGGAAGAAGTGAGGATGGAGAGTGGAAGACTGGCTCGGGGACAGGGCGTGTATATGACTGGCTACGGAGCTTGATGCGCAAGCGGTGAGTTGATGTGACGGGATGGAAGGGGACATATGTTGTGCGCAAACGTTGGTAGGCAACGTGTGGAACTTGCGCGGCCCCCTGGAACACTGGGCAAGGTCCTAGGCTGGAGTCAGCGTCTTTGAGTTGGCATGGATACCGATCGCAGTGCCGACCACGATAGCTGTAATCCTACGGTACAAAGAGTACAAAGAGTAACGGCAACTCCGTTAACTGGCGTCCAACAGATCTCGAGTCATGATTTACACCGAGCTCGAGGCAAATGACCATGTGACACCGTCAATAACGATACGAGCGAGTTGCCAGCCTTTCAAGCATCTCCGAGCAGATGAAGGGAACTTAATTACTTTGTAAGGTTCGGTGGCGCTCATGCAGATATCCGCGCACCGTGGCTCTAATTCACTGACCGTGCTCAAAGTCTCTGCGAGTCCATCCGAGATCCATGTGTCTCCACAACCATGCACTATCCAGTGTGACCCTGTGAGGTTTTCGCAGGATGAAACACTTCCCACCCATGGCGCAGCCCATTATTGACAACGCCTCCAACTGACCAGTGCTCCCCCACTTCTCCGTTGACTTCGCTACCAAGCATTGAGCTCGTCAAGCCATCCTTCTCTTTTGTCAGCAACGTGATGCAGACTCCGCAATCACCGGCTCATTCGTACCGTAGCTCCACTTGGCGCAACGTGCACGTTGTATGCAGTGACGTTGTCGTGGGATAATACAAGTACGCTAGGCGGGAATACAGACGACGGAGTATATCCGGATAGACACGCTGAGGTGATGCAGGAGTGGAATTGGGTGGGACTTGGACTCGTGCTTGCGATGTTAGAACGACATGAGGTGGAGACGTTGACGGGAAACAGGTAATTGGTGGCCTGAGCAGATCCATCGAGTCTGCGTCGTTCTCGGTACGCAGTCGGGGCGATGTTCAACCTAGCTCGCGGCGTTGAACATCGATGCAAGCATGACATGATGTGTGACGTGCCGTCGAATGGCATTTGGTCAGAGCCGCAGAGCCCTACAGTGAAGAAAGCTTCTCGGAGAAACAGCAATATGGAGGTTAGTGCTGTAGCAGAATAGCATCGCCCGCTCTGCAGACCAGGGATCAGCAGAGCTCTCGGCACAGACCGAAAAGGATGCAGTAGTTAGGTTTTGGGTAGTATGAACTCTGCGAGTCAACTTGAACTGCTTGTCTTGGCGGTACACGACGACGGATAGGACGGGGAATGTAATTGGCACGATCGTTAGGCAGAGTTGACGGGAACCTGATGGGAGGAAAAGCAGGCTTGGTGGAGCGGACTATGTTGAAGCATGGCGCCGCAAAGAGGAGCCTCTTGTCACCTTTCCTCGTCCATCCCGATGTTCCGCCAGGACTGTGGAAACCATGCGCTCCACATCCCTGGCATGCTCACAGCTCATAGCATGACAGAGACGCGACACTAACGCAGTCCTGAATGCTTGCGACCACGGCCAGGAAGTCCCGACAAGGCGAACCCACGCCCACTGCCTGGTCCTCCATGCTGGTGACCAACGGGACTGCCCACAAGTGTCTCCGTGTCCGCCACTACTGTGCCGTTGACTGCTAGAACATGTCTCTCGAACAGCTCCCGGGATCCTGATATCGCTGGGAAGCCATATGGACCAGCGCCGGAACCAGCAGTGATACCGGAGAAGGTCATGTCTTGCTCCGTGGTGCCGAAGCTTGAAGAAGTGCTAGAGGTGGTATTCGCAATGTAAGTCGCGTTCCCATTCTGGATGGTCGAGAGGGATGCGCCCTGGAATGTCGGTATGATCGAATGCACGGCATTAGACGCTGAGAAGCTTTCCAGCCCTGACGGAAACACTCCTTGACCCAGAGTCTGTACATCCTTCCCTCGGTCGATTGTAGCCTGGATGGTAAAATTGTCGGCCTGCGTGGTATACGATGAAAAGGCGTACAAAGGGTAGCTGAAGTGCTTAGCGTAGCCGCTGGAAGAGACATCGTATCCTGTCGTTTGTTGTGTGTTGACCTGCGTGTTCGCACCGTCTGTGTACACCCCAGTGTTCGAGAATGTCAGACTCTGTCGCCACGACGCGATCTTGCGCCCGCGCGATGTATTGATCGTGCTCTGGAAGAGTAGACTGCGCTGCGCCTGAACGGAGTAGGTGAGAGTGCTGTTGGTACCATTGCCAACAGTACCGACCGACGAGGACACCTGAAAGCTCGGGGCTGGCTGGACTTTCGAAGGGAGAGTCCCAGTAGTAATATGGCCTGCCTTGTCTAGCCATACGAACACTTTACCAGTGATCAGCCAGTACGAGTCAGTGGTCTCGGACAATGTCGCGGTGCCGTTTCCAGAGTCGTTCAAGCCGGAAACTCGGATGGTAAAGTTGTGCGCATTTCCGTCGCAGAGCAACGGAAGCCATGGTGTAATGTCGATCTCATCCTCTTTCAGATCGAAAGCATCGATGCCTACTACAGGCCGCCAGAGGCCGGGCACTACGCCGCCAGTGAATATGATCGGGAAGGGCCACGCAACGCCTGCTAGTATCCCATCGATGAAGACTTGAACCTCGCGAAAAGGTGAGTAGCCGTACAGAGTGCCGTACTCTGGGAACGTGTTGATCTCCGATTGTAAAGTATTGGACCACCAGAACTAGACATTGTCAGTGTTAGTGTCTGGCATACGCATGATTGACGCCCCAAGTATTCATACCTCTTCCTGACTCTGCCCAGTCGCCGCAACAGTGAATATAGCCTTCAAGGCGTTACGCGGGAGTGTAAGATCCCACGAAGCCGTGTCAGACGGCACGGTGAACACGCTGGCTCCGCCCGACGAGCCTTTGTGTGCGGAAACCGGCAGAATAACGTCCGCTGGTTCAATCGAGTCGGTTGCAGTGAAGTACGATGCCGTGAGGGTCGTGTTGAAAGCGCCGGTGTACGTAGAGTCTATTAAATTGCCCAAGTCGAAGATTATCTTCTCCTGCCTGTTGAACAGAGACAAGTAACTGGTCATGTCCTTCAAGTAAGTCCACTCGATGCCGTTTGCAGTTGGCTCCGCAGTGCTTGTGCGGAAGACTTCGATGTCACCCAGATACACGATCCCGAGCCTGTCGAACTGTCGCCCGCGCGACTTGACCGTGAGATTCCATGTCACCCGGTTGAATGAGCATGGCGGAGGCGTGTAATTGCCAACGAATGGCTGACCGTAGGAGTATGCAAAGGAGTACGAGACAAGCGTCTGTTGGCAGCTCTTCCGATGACTGTCAACGATTGCAATGGTTGCTGTGCTTGAGCCATCCGTGATCTCCAATGTGCCATCGGGAATTCCAGTGAGCACTGGAGGATAGACCTGGAACACTTCGAGGAGAGAGGCTGTCGCAGCTCGGATATATTGGCGGGATTGAGCCGGAGCAAGCGCGCTGCCCAATGACAATCGGTTATGGAGACCGTTGGTCATCAGACACAGCGTGAAGATCAGGCCAGCTGCAAGTGTGGCTGCAGTGATCTTCGATAGCCGATGATGCCGCAAAGACGCGATCGGCTGGTCTGCCGATTCATAGCGACAGTGCGCCCCGCATCCCGTGTGGTTCGCGCCACGACATCCCACTGCAAGGTTGCAAACGAGATCATTAGATCCCAACACACTAGCCTTTTCGGCATCTGATTCTCGATATGCAGGCGACATGACGAAGATACCTCTAGTCGATGCGGTCTCGGCAGTGAACAATATGCGACGGGCGGTGCTACCGTGAGTCGAGTCAAACGGATGTTATCGATCCAAGGAGTTAAGTCCGATGAAGCTATGAGAGAGTGTAAGTACAATACGCTCGCTTCAACAGGTCGCGGAAATCAACTTACCACTTGCGTTCAACTCCGACTGCTTTCCGCGTGCGTGGTCCTCCAGTAACGATCGACGGCGTGTTCCGCGACTTCGCCAGAAAAGCGTTGACGAAAGTAGTTGAAGACGGCAAATTCGTCCTTCGTGAAGACGTACGAATCAGGATAGTTGTCAAGATTTGACTGGATGTGGTTGACTGCTGATTCAAGGTAATCAGCGACGTTGGCATCGAGATCGCCCTCAGTATTCCGGGCTATGTCAATGGCACGTTGGTAGGTAAGCACGCCGACTCCGTCGACGCTGGTTTGTTCGGTGCCTCCCATGGCGAAGGGTAGTCTATGTTCAAATATTGCGTTGTATGGTGGGTGCCCATAGGGTGTCGTAGGTAGGGACGGTGGACTTGGATAGGCAGAAGAAGGAAGCGGTGCACACATGCTGAAATAAATGTGCGTGACGTCTGACTGCTGTGACGCGAAGCGAGACGAGGCTAGGCGAGCGTGCAGAAAGTCGAAACGTGCGTGAGATTGCTTGGGTGAACGAAAACAGGGCTGCTTACATCGATGTGGCTCCAGCACCTATATCCCTAGCCGCGTGGTGTGCGGGCCCTGCAGTCCTCCCGAGTCCGAGCAGACGCAGTCGTGGACCGTACTCGAGTCGACGACGCCAAGGCTGATGGAAGCTTAGGATGGCAGAGCTCGGTTGTCGACCGCTTCTGCCGCGCGCCACGCTCTGGCGTGAGGTGGAACCAAGACGCCTCGATTGACGTTTACAGGATCCTTGTGCTGACAAGTGCCCGAAAGCTCCGCTGAGGCCTGCACTCCGCTTTCTGGTTACAACGGGTGACGACACGGTAGTCTTGGCCTGGTGGAGACAGGGACTGTTCCGCCAGTTTTGGCGAGTAGGTATGATAGAATGCGCCGTTCGAGCGAAGTGACTTTCGCGAAGACATGTAGTCCTTACTGCCTTGAAGCACAGCTGCTACAACCGGTGCTAGCGGCACGCGACACTGATAGCGACATCCAGCTGCCACATTCGTCGCGGCAGTGCGCTTGTCGGCAAGATCTGCTCTCTGTTCTGCGGCGTTGAAGCTGCCGTCTGCAGTGGATTAGGCTCGCGGCATGCCGGAAAGCTTACCAGGGCGGATCCTAGCACTATTTTGCATTTGCCCCACGCAGACGCACAAACAGCCGAGCGTCCACTTTACCACATGGCAAAGCCTGGGAACAGGGCATCTTGGGCTCTGACTTCAGATCTGCCTAGCTTGTCAAGTCGGAGCGGCCGAACGACTGACAGATCTCTGCCGCATTGGCTTGTCTTCTCGGCAACTGGGCAAACAGACTTTGCAACTACAGACGCTTGACCGGCCTGGATTGGAACAACGCCCTAGCTGCGTGTCTTGAACGTTGGATGAGGCTCGCGCTCCGCTGCATGCACGGGAGCCAGGTTCAATACCATTGCGGCACACTTGCGATACGCTTTGCGATAGCAGCCAAGTCTTAATCCTGGAAATCGAATTTCGTGGTCGGGTGTCTTGCATGCATTGCATACAACCGAAGAGTGGGATGTCACAACAACCCCTCCTTAGCATTTGGCTAAATGAGAACGATACTGAAGGATTAGGACATCCGTGGTTAACGTAGGAATGCCATCATATGGCTGACATCGCTTGGTATGAAACAGAGCATTGCACGTCGGCAAAGCCATATCCTTGCGGCTCTAAATTAATAGCCAAAGCGCATGTTGGGGTAGTGGTCGATCTGACCGCTTTGGAACCGCAGAACAGCACATCGATTGCCCTGCACAGGCCTGACGCTAACAATCTGTAAGGTTACAGCAGTCTTTGACCCGAGTCATGTGAGAATCCCTAAACTTCCCCTGTTGAACCAGCGTTCTAGCAGGAATGTTCCGGATTGGAGCTGGTATACATCGGCATCTGACGCAGCACTGTTCCGCTATGACATGAATGCAGCTGTTACGCACGATCGAACGACGTCTACTAAAAAGAGGGTGTGCTGTGTCTGGGGAACCTAGAAGGTTATGATTAGGTCAAGGTCTGGATTACTTTGATCACGCGGGAGGGACGAGCGTAGCCCCATCAACCTATGATCATATCTGAAGACCATCATCCGGCCACGAGTCGAAGCAATCAAGGGCCAAGGCGGTCTGCTTCACCTACCGTGGTCGCGGATGGCATCGGAAGCGTCCCGGTTGAGTATTGGAGATCCATGCACGTTGCAAATTACTCTAAAACAACCCCCGCGAGCGAGAGCATTATTCGTTTCGTCAAGACGAAGCATCGCTTGGGTGAATGCCTTGAAGCGAGCCCTGTCAAATAATCCTCTTCTGATGATACGCATGTTTGCTGACGCCCATGGCTGCCGAGTATGGTACCCGGACGCAACATAGAAAGCGTGGAAGCAGGTGCGAAGATACATCCACTCGGTAGCGACAGTAGACACCATGATCAGATAGATCGAGATCGTCGCGGCGTTCCGTGCATCAAGCTCCCATTAAGTCCGAGTTTGAGGCGACGACGAAATGTCAGTAGGGTAGTATTGAGCATTCGATCATTTCACTGCGACGACGGAACATTCCGATCAATCCACACTCCATACCATGGTGGATACAAGAGTTCGTGCTACGAGGCCTCTGTGGGCTGCACCTCGTTGCGGAGCCAAGACGCGGCAGTTATCAAATGCACGACATATGCGGCTGAACCTCGTGAGTTGCAATGCCATGCCGTGGATGCGTAAGGCGTGCAGCGGCGGCGGTACCAGCTGCCAGACTCCTGAAAAATCCTCGAATGTCGCGTGAGGAAATAAAGCGCAATGAGGCCGGTGACAGAAGGCACAGCGGGTAGTCTTCGGTGTGCGGCTGATCTGCGACTCCCGCGGGCCGAACCTTCGCCAACCCTATATGGCCCTTGAGAACGATCCCATCGCCGGCTGGCATGAAGTCACTGAGGTTTATAGATACTGAGGGAGGCGGACATCATGCTCACATCACGCCTGAGTGCACACGCACTCCGGAGTAAGCCCTTGCAAGATCACATCCTTCGCACGGCATTCCAGCGAACAGCCTTCCGAGCACCACCGCGGTCACGATCAGGCTTCACGATTCGCCCATATACCAAACATTCGCCACCACGACCCAACACATCCTTGCTATGGCAGCTCTTTCCACGGAACCGCCTAGCGAATCGGTTCCGCAGTATCCGCAATAATAGCACACAATCGCCCCATCCCCCAAGCCCGGCACCCGCGATCAAAACCCCCGAACCCACGGGCTTGACCGCACGGCTCAGACGCCTCTCGAAACAGTACGGCTGGGTGGCTGTAGGCGTATACTTCGGACTGTCAGTGATTGACTTTCCCTTCTGCTTCCTAGCTGTCAGACTTGCTGGGCCGGAGCGGATAGGGAAACTCGAGCATGCGATCCTGAGCTGGGTCGGAACCACTTTCGCACCGGTTTGGAGGGTCCTGCAGCCTGTGGCGGAGTCAGTATGGGATGCTATTGAACCTGCCGTGGAGTATGTCATGAGTATCTTCCGCACAAAACCGCAGGCTATTGAGCTTCCTGGGGCGGCTATAGAAGAAGCTGCATCGAAGGTAGAGAAGAAGAAGAAGGCTGGCGCGAGTACGTGTCCCACACTGAAGCTCGTGCATCCTGCATACTGACACGACATAGGCATATGGACTGAATTAGCGATTGCATACGGCATACACAAGACTTTACTCATTTTCGTGCGAGTTCCGCTAGCTGCAGCTCTGACGCCAAAGGTCGCAAGGGTCTTGCAGAGCTACGGATGGAAGGTGGGCAAGGCAAAAGTTGCATAATTGAAAGCTGGTAGCGCCGAGGAGGGCTTGTAGACGGGGTGTACAAAGGTGTGTAGGATATGTAACATAAGCTAATGCCGCTTCATCTCAAAGTCTTGGTGCGAGTTTCTCACAAGCGGTGTCTGCTGATCATTATCAGTCGTCGACTCCTACATGAGGAGAAGGGCAGCCTCGGAACGTGCACTTTCGAACATTCCATGTTGCGCGCGTCAGATCATTGACTTTCTACTCACGCGCAGCATACCCCCTCACGCAGTTCCCACAAGACTAGCTTGTATATGTCAGCAGTAAGCAGAACAAACCCACCATGATTCTCTCCTCGTATCACTGTCTCTCAGTATATCTCGAGCCGTGCCTTGATCCTGACTAGATGATGTAGTCGGAAATTAGGATGCAGCATACGGTTTGGCGGACCCGTCGTTGCTGGAGTGCTTGTTTTGTCTTACACCAGACATACGGCGTAGCGGCTAGAAACAGCGCTTTTTGTGTCATCGAGAAGGGCCTTCGCTAATAATCGCAACAAACACGGCGGTGAAAGGAGGGCGTTAACAATGTTAGAATGCGGCTTGTGCTATAACTCTATACAAGGTGGTCTGTCTTAGTTTCACTCCGCAGAGCTACTCACACCGGACACCACGTGAAGGTGCAGACCACAGTCGTCCGGCTCTATCTACTTATCTAATCTATACTGATTTACTTACCACCATCCTCCATCCCCATTCACCGATGACCCGTACGATGATGCCGAAGCAGATCTGTACGCCGTCGGCCTTTGAGATAACGCCCCATTCCCTCCTACTGCTGCCCAGGTTAGTGCGTCGTGTGCTGGCGCCGTGTATGCTTGTGCGTTGTATGCTTGAGCGTCGTATGCTTGAGTGTTGTATGCTTGAATGTCGTGTGCCGACGACCCGTATGCCGCAGGCCAGTATGTCGAAGCGCCGCACATTCGTGTATCGTACATTGGTGCCTCGTACATCTGTGCCCCGTACATCGGTGTCTCGTACGTGCTTGTCGGGTACATCTCGATCGGGTATGTCGGGGTCGAATACACCGGAGGCTTGTAAGCTGAGGGCATGGCTGCCATCGACTTACCCGAATCGTCTTGTAGTCTGCCTGTCGCAAGAAGCTCTCCCTTCTCGGCGCGAAGCTTGTTGTCTGCAGTTAGCTCAGGCCTCCAGCCGTCATCCCAGAGCGGCGACACGATGCCATGTGCTGGCCTCGGACGACCAAGTGCGCCGTCGAGGAACTTGTTGAAGTGGTGCGTGAGGTTGCACATCGCGTGCTCTGTAAGAATTAGGGTATTGCTCTTGTACTGCGTTAAGTGCGCCAGCTCGATGCGAAAGAAGCCATCGAGCTTGACATAGCTCTGCGCGCTCATCTTCGTTCCGTTCGCCACTTCAAGTGCTGGGAGACCGTCGTGCGGTGCGCTGTTCGCCTGCGAGATTGCTAAATAATGTTTGCGGAACGTAGAGTCATAGGGGTACTTCTCTGTGATGGTCATGTTACCAACTTTGGATTGCTGTCCGGTAGAAGACTTGATGTATTTGCTGAAGCTGGTCATTTGCAAGCAGAGAGCTTCTGATCTTGCATCGTCCAGCTGAATGATAAGACAAGGATGATTGACTGCACCTACACCCATATGGCGTTGACACGCTAGCGATGAGCTCTCTTTGGCAGCCGAGGAAGGGAGCCAGGCAACCATGCCCTCTTGGAAAGTGTTGTGTTGCATCATGGTGAGTGGTTTGGTAAAGGTTCTGTGCTTTGTGCAGTATGAGTGCGTGAGCTATAACCGTTCAGACTTTGAGTGTGAAGAGCTATGAGAGAGAAGAGAGAACAGGAGAATTGGAAATCTGACCTGGTATTTATTTCCGCGTTGTGTTGTTGCAGCTTTATGCTTTTGCGTGTGCCATACCTTGACATCTGAGCACGCATCTGGTTGGTCGAGTATGTAACTTAGACTCCCAGGTCACCCACTCACCGATGGTTGCTGACCTTACAAGACGTCCGATTGGGACTTGCTGACCTTCTCGCGCTTTCAGAGCGCCATTGCATCTGAGCCATAGCAACAGCATGACAACCACATACGTGGAAGAACGGAACCACCAGCATAGAAGGGGCGTTGCGGAGCAGGACTCAGGTAACCGACTATCAGGGCCGCTCAGGGCCGGTGTTGCGAGAACGCTGCTTCACACAAGAGCGAGCTCCGCGACAAGCGTCCAGCCATCATACATATCGCAGATGGGATTGCTAAGACGTATCTCGTCTTCGCGACTTTCTCGCGCAGACTGGCCTACGGCGAAGCACATCCAGCGCGTGAGGCACCATGCTCCGGCCATGTTCGCTGCGATGTGATGGCTCCATAGGCTCGGGCAACGTGATCGCAGGAAGATGACCCCTGGGACTGCCTGCTCGAGAAAGTGGAAGACTGAGTCCGGTGCATCTCATATTGTGCCTTTGCCCATTGGAAGAGGCCCATGATTCGGGAGGTGAGTGCCTGTGTTCCGCGCCATGTGAAGCCGAGCGGTGAAGACGCAGACCACCCTCGTGGGCGGTGCCGTGTGACCGAAATCATCGAGGAATTGCCTCAAACCGTAGCGGTGAGTCGTGATGATGTGCGTCTTTGATTGAGTTCATAGCTGAGTCCTTCACTCTGAACAATGCATCTGTTCGGGAAGTGGCTAGCTTCCGCGCGGGTGCAGGGGTGTGCATACTCCTGTGCATTCACGAGCCTTGAACTTGTATCACTTACAGCTATTTGCTATTCGCAACAAACTTTCATTGACACTCCGACACCACCCTTCTAGTCCACCCTGCTCGTCATCATAACACCGGCGACCAGTTTTCACCCTATCACTAAGCCTACCTCGACGACATCCGATCCCTCCACACATCCCCTACTCCACCCCCTACAATGTCGGACCTAGACACCAAGATCGAGGAGGAGCCTCCGATTTCTCCTCGCGCAGATGGCGACGATGGCGACAACGATGACGAAGAGGAAATTGCTGCTATGAAGAAGCGCGTCCAGGAAATGGAAGCCGAAGCCGCACGTCTGCGTGAGATGCAATCCCAGCTAGACTCGCAATCCGACAGCCTACGCGAGAACAAGGAGGATATTGACGCGCGGAGTATCTTCGTGGGGAATGTGGACTATGGCGCGAGTCCGGAGGAGATTCAGGCGCATTTCCAGAGCTGTGGGAGTATCAACAGGGTCACGATCTTGCTGGACAAATTCACGGGACATCCCAAGGGTTACGCGTATGTGGAGTTCTCCGAGCCGAACTTGGTCACGCAGGCGCTGGTGTTGAATGAGAGTGTGTTTAGGAGTCGCAACATCAAGGTACGCGCGGACTGCACTGTAAGCGGAATGGAAGCGATCTAACCAGGGCTGTAGGTGGTGCCAAAGCGCACGAATTTGCCAGGCCTGACTCGAGGTGGACGCGGCGGTGGAGGAGGAGGAGGTCGCGGTGGGCCGCCTCGTGGACGTGGTGGACCCTACGGCGGAGGTCCTGGGTTCGGTGGGCCACCAATGTATGGCGGCAGAGGAGGATACGGACCTCCAGGCGGCTACATGCCACGAGGCGGCGGAGGCTACCGTGGTGGTTTCCGTGGCGGAAGAGGTGGTGGGCGAGGCTACAATCCTTACTGAGCGCACACTTCACCTCATCAATACCACGCCAGTGCGATAGTTTTCTAGGCGCGGGACTCGGCGCTCTCGACGATCCACTTGGATGGAATGCAGGCGGAACTCGAAGCAGTGCAAACAGGCATCATGAGCATGGAGCAGAAAGAAGCCACAAAAGCTTGGGTCGGTGGAGTAAAGAGCCAATTGAAAACGAAAGAATCAGTAAAAGTGATGTCCCTGCGGTTCCGCTTACAACAGTCAAGAGTGAGGAACGTCGAACAAATGTTCATGCGTGAGGTGGCTGTTCACCGGATGTTGCTTCAACGTCGAAGCTGCTCTCGGTGAGCCCGTAGACGACAGCGCTGCATCGCACGGACAGCAAGCGGCTGACTTCAGGGCACGACAATTCGCCAGCTTGATCTCGGAGCGTTGTCTCTCTGGAACACTGTGTCACATTGAAGCTGGCTCGAAGATCTGGGTAGATGCCCAAGAAAGGCGGCGAAGACGTTCGCCAGTCGGACAGTGGAGTGAGGTGAGAATAGATGCACCGCCCTTCGATTCCGGTCGAAGCTGACGATACATGACCAGACGTGGCTGAAAGGGGGAAAGGATGTTGCGGCCTTATGTGGTGCCCGAAAGCAGTCGAGGAGTCAAAATCACGAATGCAGCGCGACATTGGTTTCCGCAACCAGTCGATAAGACCGATGTGTTGTGCCTTGCTCAGTGGATATGCTACCGCGTGGATAGCGGCCTCAACGATGACATGGTATGAGTGGGCTTTTGTCTCTGACGAGTTGCAAAATGCGCACTGTGTTAGCTTACGCTCATGCTCTCACCGGGCGATACGACAGTTCTGCGGCCGTAAGTCATTGGCCCCTCGTCCGGCGTACATTGCACCGCACGTTGGATCAATATCAATACGTCTCCAACATAGTGGCGAAGCACTTGGCATATTAGGCTGAGGAACCTAGAAAACGTATCGCAACTACAGTCCACAGTCTACGCTCCCTGCATGCAGTGATCCTCCACGCCGGGTCTCGGAGCTCGTCTACAGCCTTACCAACAAGTGGGCTGCATTAGCATGACATTGAAGCTCACGCAAAACCTGACTGTCGTCTGATCAGCCTCAGCCCGTATGTCTCCGATTCGGAGACATAAGTACGGCATGCACAAGGCGGTTTGCGCTTGCATACGGCATTTCCAGACCGCACGTGCATACAGGGCGTTTTGAGTCATCTGTCAAGTAACATCACTCTGCATGTGTGATCGACAGCTCAAGCCGCTAAAGACCACGATACGAAAAGCAGTTGGACCTCTTGCCGTATACAGTGTGTGGTCGTATCAGTAAGCAAACCTCGGTAGGCGGGGCGTCGGGCTTTGTAGCAAACTGCGAAATCGGCATTTGAACAGTAGCTCTTCCTGGTATGTAGCATCAGCTGAACGATGAGAGTTGGTCTGGAGATCGGACTCGATAGCAGTTCGCGAACTCCGTCGTTGGAATCGCCAATGGCTGGGGGCCAAGATTGTAACGAGGCGGTGTGTATTAAGCCGTGCCAAATCAAACGTACTGTAACTTAGCGGTCGATAAGGCGATTAATGTGCTCATGATGATTCAGCCACGGCAGGGAAGGATCACGCATGGCACCTGCATGGTACGCCTTACTACAAGCACCTGTCATCGGGAATCGGTCACTCGACAATGCCCGTTCCTGTTGCGCCAGACATGCATACCAATAGTAAATCTCGCCAGTGAGAGGACAGATACCGTTGCTGCGACGCGAATGCGAGCGCCATACGGTACTCTATGCCAGGTCAACCCGTCGGCCGAGAGCGCCAGATTGGCTGGGTCGAGCGCAACATCATGCAGAATGCGGTACTGGCCTTCTAGCTTCCTTCGCCCAGCTAACCGCATGGGCTGATTATTGCGACCTTAAGATTCGTGGAATCATGCCTCTCCGGGGTTCCTCAGCCACGCGCAAGCGCAACTACATGTAGCTATCAGTCCACAACCATAGCGCATGATACCACGAGAGCCTTCCAAATCTCTCCCTCATTTTCCCGTTCAAGACTCATCCCATCGCCTTCCCCGGTCCATTCAGGGACCCCGCCAGCAGTCTGCTGACATACTTTCGCCAGCAACTCTCGGTCAAACCAGGGCCGACTCAATCGCCATGGTCCCCCGGAGGTCGCTAAAGTCCGAGTCTGCGATTGCTACGGCCATATTGCACGACGTTGCAGCTCAGGCAACAGCATCCAACCCTGTCAACTCTGACGATAATGAAGCGGTTCGCCAGGACGCTACTGCTTCTGCTGCTCAGCCCTCATCGAATACGCACAACGGTCGAGAGCTGTCGATCCATCGCGCGGATATAGAAGATGCCGTTAGGTGAGTGATCTTTATTTATTCAGCTCCGTGTCTGTCGTCCGAGACGCGGTATTTCGCTGTTGCTGTATTTCCAATACTGCTTATGTTATGCCAAAAGTGAAACCTTGCTTTGCTCTCGCCGGTATATGATTTTGCTTCGGATGTCACTGCGATGTTGACTATAGCGCCTTGGATGACTATGGAGAGTAACAGTAGTAGGGCACCTAGGGTCGGTCACAAGAAGTCGAGGAAAGGATGTGCACAGTGTAAGAGACGACATGTCAAGGTAAGCTTATATGACTTATATCTATACGAAGTGAGATGTCTGACCAATCTCGCTTTCGCAGTGTGACGAAGACTCCCCGTGCTCCAATTGTCAACGGCATGGTGTTGCGTGCTCCTTAGCAGGCGGACCGAACGTACCGCGCGACGATGCAAAGCCGAAGTCAGTGCGAAGCGGCAGTGGTAGCTCAGGATCCTCGCGCCTGGCCACCAGAGACACGCTTTCGCGAGAGGGCTCGTTCAATCGCGCCAACTCCTATACAGGTGCTGCACACTCACAGCCTACCTTCATCCCAACACCAACTCCGAGCCATGGCGGAGGCAACAGTCCCGGCGGAGAATGGCAAGACTACAACGCCATCCGCGTACTCACGGGCTCCGTGGACCGCACGATCGCTCCAGCGGGTCAAGCCTCGATGCTGGACTTGGAGCTCATGCACCACTTCATGACCTACTACTTCGACGTCATGACCGAGAACTTCGGCATGGACCTTATGTGGCAGTCTACGCTCCCTCAACTAGGTATCACGGCACCCTACGTGATGCATGGCCTTCTGGGCTTCTCAGCCCTACACATGGCCTCGATAGCTCCCGAACGAGCACCACTGCTCCGTGCAGCAGCAGTGAAGCACCTCGATCAAGCCCTAGTATCCTTCCGGGAAGACTGCGGACCCTCAACAGCCGAGAACGCAGACGCGAAGTTCGCCTTCACCTGGCTCGTGGCGCTGTTCGCCTTCGCCATACCACCTGCCGTGCCCCCGGTCGACGCGTTGGTCGAGCTGTTCTCCCTCGTCAAAGGTATGAAGTCCGTTGCCCAAGACACGATGCTCTGGGTCGCGCAGGGTCCCTTCGCGCCCATGCTGTCAGACGCTTTCTCAGATGGGAGTGGCGTGACTGCTGATGGTATCATACTGCCTTTCTCGGATGCTTTCGCGCCAGGACACAGCAATGAGACGAGTCTCGCGCCATTGCCGGAGGGGTTCGACTTCGGGTTGAATCATCTGGACTTTATGATCGGGATGGGCGCTATGATCCCTGAGGAGCGAAGGACGTGCGCAGTGATACTTGCTGAGCTCAAGCAGTTGTACATCACTGTGTCGAAGAAACGAACTCAGCACTGCGCAGTGTCCGCCATCGTGTGTTTTCCACAAGCAGACCCGACATCATTCATCTCCGTCATACGACGACGAAGACCGCAGGCACTGGTCATACTGGCCTACTACGCGGTGCTTCTGGACTTGCTAGACGGGAGATGGTGGCTGCAAGGCTGGGGTAGGGGTGTGCTGAGGGATGTCGTGACGAACCTGGGCGATGAGTGGAAGAGCTGGATTGAGTGGCCGGTGCAGACAGTCTTGATGAAGACTCCACCAGTGCAGGGGGGAGGCGCGATGTCGATGGACAGTATGCATGTCATGTAAGCAGGGACAATTAAGTAACGATGGGGTTTTATTGAGCGAAGGCGTTCGGGGAGGTCGCCACTCGATCATGTAGGATAGAGACTTGTACGATACATATATAGTCGTCTATGCGCATTTTCTCTGTTCTCTGGTAGGGCGTACGTTCCACTGTTATCTGCTCTCTCGGTAGCTCCGTCGCGGCCATGATGTTGCTGCCTGAATCTGAATCGCTGCTGTCAGTGAATATGTGCTTCCGAATGAACGACGAATATCAGATGTGTCGTTTAGCATCGCCATCCCCATGCTTCGTTCACCGAGCGTCTCCAAGAAACAGTACAGTCAGCAACGCAAGCAACAAGTGGGGTCATCCTTCCTCAGGTGACGCCGCCTGCGGGACAACCCTTCCATCTCGACCACCACCCCAGGGAACCGCACCCAGAATCTTGCCTACGCGAGCATTGCTAATACTCTCCTCACCCACTCCAATCGCTTCTTCCACCCCGCTCTGTGCCATTCCCATACAGTCCGAGTTTGCTGTAAGCGACCTCGTTAGGATTGCCGCGCTTGGACTTACACAGCCACCATCAGTGTACGGAACAGGAATCTACGCAGGCAGACGCATATTGGGTTGCTGTGGTGCGATATACTGTGCTGAAGGGGTCACTTGCGACGGCGGAAAGCGCACGAAGGGATCATTGTTACCCTGTTGGACTGGTGGCGGTGACGAGAAGATCGGTCAAGGAACTGAGGGCTGTTCAGCACCATGTCTGAACTTCCGACGCAGGCCAACTTGAGGGTCACGAGTACGCAAGAGTTGTCAGGGAGAGGTGGAGAATTGGATAGGCTAACAGTACTGCAGTCATTGCCGCTGATGGACTGTACAAACGAGATGTCTTTCGTAAGTGGCGGGTCATCGTAGCGAGCTCCAGGTAGGACCGCAAGGCTGACTTGCAATGGTACAGGCTTCCCGGATCCCTTCGCTGTGGCTACGATTGGAGGTGAACAGACGAGAACGACGGGCGTGATTAAGAAGACGCTCAATCCGTACTGGAACGAGAGCTTCGACATGTGAGTGCTGCACGGCATGTCAGTGACTGAGGACGCACGTGCTAACACATAGCAGGCGAGCTACGGACGAGAGCATATTGGCAGTCCAGATCTTTGACCAAAAGAAGTTCAAGAAAAAGGATCAGGGCTTCCTGGGCGTGGTCAACGTGCGCGTGGGCAGCGTCATTGACCTTGATGTTGGTGGAGATGGTAAGGCAGACGACTCTGCATGGAGACCGACTGCACTAACAGATGAACAGAGATGCTCACTAGAGATCTGCGGAAGTCAAACGACAACCTCGTGGTCAATGGCAAGCTGATCCTCAACCTGTCCACCAATCTGCGAGCACCCATCAACAACGCAAGCAATGCCAACGGAGCAGCCAGACCACCTGCTTCGAGCTCAGGACCTTCAGTGAACGGCGCACATACACCGACTACAGCTAGCGGCGCGCAATCGCAAGCATCACTCAACCCCGAACGTCCGGTCTCGATGAGTTCCCGAACCCCTACCAGTGCTTCCGGAACTGGTGGAGCTCCGCCTGGCGTGAATGCGACGAACGGCGCGAACAGACGTGCTGATGGCACTGGCTTCAGTGCCTTTGAGGATGCGCAAGGCAGATTGCCAGGTGGTTGGGAAAGACGCGAGGACAACCTGGGCAGGACATACTACGTCGATCACAATTCGCGGCAGACGACATGGATCAGGCCGACTGCTGATGCAGGCCAACAACGACAAAACATGGAGAACCAGACGAACGTGGAGAGGCAAAGACATCAGGCCCGTGTGTTGCCCGAGGATAGGACCGGCGCGAACTCGCCCACACTTTCGGACAGGGCTTCGCCATCTGCAACACCGAATCCTGTAGCTCAGGCAAATGCAGCGCAGATGGTAGCTACAGGTGCGACAACGGCCGGGACTGGCGAGCTTCCAGCGGGCTGGGAGCAGCGGCATACACCAGAAGGACGTGCGTACTTCGTGGACCACAACACTCGGACTACAACTTGGGTTGACCCCCGGCGACAGCAGTACATAAGAATGTACGGCCAGAACGCCGGAGGAAACAACACGACGATCCAGCAACAGCCAGTATCTCAGCTCGGACCTCTCCCTAGCGGCTGGGAGATGCGTCTCACGAACACTGCCCGAGTGTACTTTGTGGATCATAACACGAAGACCACGACATGGGATGATCCTCGACTACCCTCCTCTCTCGATCAGAATGTGCCACAGTACAAGCGCGACTTTAGGAGGAAGCTCATCTACTTCCGCTCGCAGCCTGCACTTCGGATACTGTCGGGACAGTGTCACGTCAAGGTCCGGCGAACGCATATCTTCGAGGACTCGTATGCGGAGATTATGCGTCAAAGTCCGAACGATCTGAAGAAGAGGCTGATGATTAAGTTTGATGGTGAAGATGGTCTGGATTACGGTGGTCTATCGAGGTAAGCAATGTTGAATGACCTATCCACAGCGACCAAATACTAACCCAATCACAGAGAGTTCTTCTTCCTCCTAAGTCACGAGATGTTCAATCCTTTTTACTGCCTCTTCGAGTACTCAGCACACGACAACTACACCCTCCAGATCAACCCACACTCTGGTATCAACCCTGAGCATTTAGGATACTTCAAGTTCATCGGCCGCGTCGTCGGATTGGCCATCTTCCATCGACGATTCTTAGACGCATTCTTTATTGGTGCATTCTACAAGATGGTCTTGAGGAAGAAGGTCGCACTTCAGGACATGGAGGGTGTGGATGCGGAGTTCCACCGCACGCTCACGTGGACGATGGAAAACGACATCACGGACGTGATCTACTCGACCTTCTCGGTCGAGGACGAGCGGTTCGGCGAGAAGGTGACTGTTGATCTGAAGCCCGAGGGTAGAGATATTGAAGTGACGAACGAGAACAAGAAGGAATATGTTGAGTGCGTAGCATTCCGCAATCACACCTTTTACTACAGATCACTGACCTCAATGCAGGCTCATCACAGAATGGCGCATCCAAAAACGTGTCGAAGAGCAATTCAACGCCTTCGTCGCCGGCTTTCACGAGCTCATCCCCGCTGATCTCGTCAATGTTTTCGACGAGCGCGAGCTCGAGCTACTCATCGGTGGCATAGCAGACATCGACGTCGATGACTGGAAGAAGCACACCGATTACCGCGGCTACACCGAGGGCGACGCTGTGATCCAGAACTTCTGGAAGGTATGTGGCATATTCCCCTTCATTGCCATAGGTCCTTTGCTAACATTGTGTACAGTGCATCCGCAGCTGGGACGCCGAGCAGAAATCCCGCCTCCTCCAATTCGCGACGGGTACATCCCGTATCCCTGTCAACGGTTTCAAGGATCTACAGGGCAGCGATGGGCCAAGGCGATTTACGATCGAGAAGAGTGGCGAGGAGCAGCAGCTGCCGAAGAGTCATACGTGTTTCAATCGGCTGGATCTGCCGCCTTACAAGACTTATGACGCGTTGACGCAGAAGCTCACGTGGGCTGTGGAGGAGACTGTGGGCTTTGGGCAGGAGTAGTCAAGGGGAGGATGGGAGGCAGATTGGCGTTACGGAAGGAGAGAGGGGACTGTCATGTAGGGTTGACGATGCATTGTATACAATCGAAGGCAATGCCCTTTTGTGATGCATTCATTACAATATTGCTCTGCCTCCGCGTGAAGTACTTGCGATCCTGAGACGATTGACTTGCGCAGAGAAAGGCTCTTGCGGTATCTTGCCCACTTGCCCCAAGACCAACGATTGGCACCACGTCCGCTCCCATGCTCTTATACGACATGACTGCAGCCACGCACCACGTGCTCTCACAATCCACTCACACCTTCCCTGCAACCCGCCTAGCAGGCACACTCTCCACCTCATCATCACTGCTCTCCTCCTCACTACTCCCAATCATCATTCCGCCTTTGACAACACCCGTGGAGAACCTTACTTTCTTCCCCGTCGAAGCCGAAGCACCTGGCGAGGCATCCCCGCCGATGGCTTCGAGGGCTTGCAGCTTAGCGCGTACGTTGTCGTTTTGAATTAGTGCGGCTTTGGGACTGGGTTTCGAGACTGGGGTTGAGGGTTTCGGGGTCAGAGTTGGGGTCGTATTGTTGAGGGCTGTGGAGAGGAGGGAGGGGCGGCCGCGGGTTTTGGCGACGGGTCGGGTCTGGGCGATGAGTTTGGGGGAGGGCGCGAGGGTTGCGGAAGAGGTGGTTCTTGGGACTGCGGCGGGAGGGGTGGCGTCTTCGTCGTCATCGGAAGAGGATGCAGCATCGGGGACAGTGCCGTTCACGGGCGTGAAGGACGAAGCGGGACGCATACTCGGTTTCTTGCCTGCTGGCGGGCGGCCGCGGGAGATCGTTGAATCTGTCGGCGTGCCGTTCGTGGCTGGAGCAGCCGTGGTGGTAGTATCCGACACGGCACGAGAGCGAGCCCCAGGCTTGCGATGCTGCGGCCCGCGTTCACGAGGTGGACGAGGCTCATTCGGTAGCGCATCGGGATAGACTTCGCTGTCTTCCGCTGCACGGGTAGAGAGATACGTAGGCAAGGTCCGACGACGGTTGGCGTCTTTATCGGTGTTGCCGCTGGGAAGGAGCTCCTGATCGTCATCGGAAGCGATGTCGACTTCCTCGTACTGCACTGCTGACTTCCGACCTCTGTTGCCCTTGGTGCTGGCCGCGGACTTCACGCCAGGATTCACTCGCTCGGGGCGGTACGCGGTGTAGTTTTCGTCCTTCTCGACAGGTATGAGCGCCTTCTTGGTATTGCTCGTGATGATGTGGCCCTCGCGCTCCCGCCTCTTGTAGCGCTCCCGGCTGAGTGTCTTGGGATCTATCAGCTTTCTGGGCGCAAGGTCGCTCTTCAGTAGGTCCTCGGGACCAGCTTCGTCGAGAGTCTCACGTCGGAGTTGCGCCTCCGCAGAGTCATCCACTTCATGCTCAGCATCCATATCTTCGCCATTAGCAGCAGCTAGAGCGGCACGAGCAGTCTCTTTAGCTTGAATCTCAGCAAGACGATGGCTGGGTATAGACAAGATCACGACTCGCTTCTTGCCCTTCAGCCGAGCCTGCATCATGATGAACCGGCCCTCTGACTTTGCACGTTCGAGGGCGTTGCGTTCACGCTCCTTCTCGAATTGCCGCTGCACTTCGCTCTTCGAAGTAGTCGGAGCATTCTCCGCCTCTGCGAGATCAAGACTGCGGAAGCCTGCGGCTGCGAGACGTGGCCTTTTAGCCTTCTTACCCTTGGTCATGCTGATATCCTCGTAATCGCCGCCGTCGTCATCGTCGCCTGCGTGCTTGCGCTTTGAGCCACTGATAGTCATCGAGTCGCCATTCGCACCGTTGTTGACATCCATTGGGTCTGGGTAGTTGTAGGTATCATCATCGTCTTGATCGTCGACGTGCATTTGCGCAGCAGGTGGGACATAGCCAGCGGTGCGCACTGGCGCATATCCATCGGAAGCGCCGTGCAAAGGAGCACCAGCGACCATGGCAGCTGGCGAAGGAAGCGCATCATTGGCTTGACGCAGACGATGGGCGAGTACCGCGTCCTCGTCAAGCTGACTGGGGGAACCGCCAGTAAGGGCTGGATCAATAGCCGCGCCATCAGCTGGAGGCGAGTACTCGAACTCCACTCGACTTGGCTCAATGTCATGCTCGTGATCATCGTCGAATTCCGCCTCGTTCTCTTTCGCCTTCTGCGCAGCAGCCTTCGCACGCTTAATGCGACTAGACTCTGTTCTGTTCACAGCATCATCGTCCTTCAGCCAGTTCAGATTGCTCACACTGAAGTCCACGAGAGCTTCAACACTTCTGGCATCCGCCACCTTCTTCGTGTCGTGTCCCAACAGAGTGCCCTTGGGCTGATACGGGTCACTCTTGCCCTCCTTCACGCAAGCGCCAGCGAAGCAGATACCCAAACAATGCGGACAGCTCCATGCCTGGTCTTCCATGATGTCCACAGGCATCTTGTCCCAGCCGCGGAACAAGCTCCCGTAGCACCAAGCTCGATCGCAAGTAGTGCAGAATGCCATCTTCCAATTCGGATGGCGCTTCTGGCACACATGACAGGAAGTGTTATTCTTGAGCCACGTCTTGCTCTTCTTCTTCGCGACCTTCTTGACCATGCCGTCGTCACCCACGATGATCTCCTCGTCGTCCCTCTCAGCGTCAGACTTGAGCTCCTCGACAGACTTGTGCACGTCCTTCCAAGGTCGACGCTTGAGCTGGTCTTTGCATATTTCGGCCAGTGTCTTCTTGCCATACCGCCTACGCTCGTCGTTAAGCGTCAGAGGTGTCCTGTCGGTGACGAAACCGCCATCAAGAGCAACAATCATCTTCCGCCAAGCCTCGTACTTGGATGCTAGCTCCTTCCAGCGGAATTGCTCAACCCACTTGAGGTTGCTGATACAATAGCAAGATCGCCCCATGGCATAGCAGTCCATGCATACGTCGTATGGGTCCCCTTCGTCTTGTCCGGCGTCGTCATGACCTAGCATGTCTTTGCAGGAGTCGCAGGACAGGAAACGATTGAAGATGTTGCCCCTGCAGTACGCGCAAGTGACGTTGCTGTCGAAAGGTAAGTACTCGATATTTTTGGGCGTATCGCGGTCGTCAGGGTTGAACATCTCGGAGAGCAGGACCTGCCGGTACAGCATGAAGAGCTTCTTGAAGTCTTTGATCAACTGCCTGATCTTGGTGGAGTGAAGGAAATGGTGTGCGTTGTCTGCAGTCATTCGACCAGCCTGCTGTTGTGCCAGGCTGAGAAGTCCGCTATACTTCTGCAACGTGAAGCAGATGATGGCCTTGTTTTTGTACTGCTCATCGCGGCAAACGATGCGACTTCGGGGAAGCGCCTCGTTCAATGCCATCTCAAGCGTTTCCACAGTCGTGCGATTCCATGCGACCTTCATGGTGCGAGTGCCGCGATTCCAGACCTGATGCGGTGCAAGAGGCGGAATTAGGATCAAATCACCTGGACGCTGTTCTACGACATAGACGTTGAACGGCGCTTTCTTCCAAGCCACGACCTGGGCGAAGTGGTTCTCTACCTCGATGTCGTGTCCAAGGGTGTCCAACCAATACTCCGCGACTGTATGCCGATCGTTCGATTCAGTCATGAACCAGATTGACGAACCAGGCTTGGTGATCTTGCCCTCATCATCCACGTTGGCGCTCGCCTCGACCATGATGTTCTGTCCTAGACTAGCGCACATCTCACGATGCGCAGGCGTATACGTGCCCTCGTGCCCAATGTAGCACATGAGATTCTCTGCGCGCATCTCAGGAGGCAGAGAGCTCATCAGGTCACCAGCACGTGCAATGCCTTTGCTTGCGCGCACTTGCCCGTCAGGTACAGATCTTGGCCCTCCAGCCTCGCCGGTGTTGTCGTTCAGATAGGCCAGCGACTCCGGGATCTGTTCTCTCACCTTGTCCCACCAGACAGGTGGGCAATCAATATCCTTCAAATACACCCGCTGCTTCTTCTTGTCCTTGTACGCACCTTTCCGCTCGAAGAACTGGTTGGTGAGGACACTCATGTTCTTAAGGTAGTGCTTCATGCTCAGGGGTATGTACTCCTTTGACCTCAGATCACGAGCTTGCTCCACCTTGTCACCACAGTTGTCGCGCAGCCACTTGGGTTGGAACGTCCATGGATCGAGGCGATCGTCGAAGCCATCGATGACCAGAGGCTTACCGCCGTTGATGACATGTAGGAGGACGAGCTTCTCGAAGGCAGCGATGCCCTGCTCATCGATCATGTCACAACCGATCCGGTCGACATAGGAGAAGTTCGGCGTCGATTCGACCAGCGCCTTGAGATCGAAGTCCGGTGGGATGGGGTCAAACGATGCGCGGGGGCGTTGGGCAGGCATGTTAGAGGAGAGTATGTCGCCGATTCAGGCTCAGATTACGCCAGTATACTCAACGCGTCCTCTCTGTCTATGCGCTACACGGGTCCAAGCAACATGAAGCTTGTGGAAGCACCTTCAGCACTATGGATGCAGTCGGAGTCGCATCACTTCGCAAGATCGAGCATGCAGTGCTCGGCAATGACATGAGACGCATTCCGTACACGGTCAATCTTGCGCAGATCCTCGTCGCGCCCGACAGCCACGATGTTCAGCGAGTTGTATCTGACACTGAGCTGAATGAGTTGATGGAGCTCGCGATCCAGTCGGGTGTGGAAGTGGAGGCCGGCGGAAGCTAATTTCTCCGCATCCGTGAACTTTATCCGCGCGCGCCTTGATCACTTCCAGACTTCACGTTCGGTCTCCACACATGTATTCATCAATCACGATCATTGCAAATGCTTCGATACTGCGCCTCGTCCATGGTCACGTCCCAGACGAGCGACACTGAGAGATACGCGCGGGCTGAACAGTCGTGCTGCTATCAGCGTCCAAATACAGACAGCTAAGGACTCGACTAGTAGGTCAACGACATTAACGCTACTCCCGAATACACATATTGAGAACGGTAAGCAGTTGTATCACTCTCTCCTATCGACCATTGTTCCTTCGCGATGGCATTGCCAGCGATCATGCGCTGCTCTATCATACCTCGATCTTCGGCTTTCGCACGGACTTCCAAGCAATTGCAGGCACACGCCTTGCGACGACGGTCTAACCGTCTGGATTCATCGACATTATGGCACAGGCCCAACATGAGTACCTCGCATGCTACACTCAAACTAGTCCCAATTACACACGCGGCTACCGCCCAGTGCTCAACTGCAGATCGGCCTTCAAGCCCACGCCATCTATCGACAGCGCCAATCGCCACATCAGAGTCCCCCATCGCACCAGCAGTCTATCATCCTCCCACATCAGGACCCCTCTCGCTCCTCCCAGTATCCTGGATCCCCTACGCCGAGCTCTCCCGCTACGACAAGCCATCCGGAGCAACCTATCTCTTCCTCCCTTGCCTCTTTTCGACCCTTCTCGCTGCGCCCCTTACAAGCCCAATCACCTCCCCAATAACAGCTCTCTCCACCGCAGCCCTCTTCTACGCAGGCGCCCTGATTATGCGAGGTGCAGGCTGCACCATAAACGATCTCTGGGACAGAGATCTAGATCCGCACGTTACGCGAACACGCCTGCGTCCGCTGGCTCGTCGAGCAGTGACACCCTTCCAAGCCCTAACCTGGCTCGGCGCCCAACTGTCAGCCGGTCTAGTCATCCTCCTCCAATTCCCTCCATCCTGCTTCTTCTACGCCACCCCCTCCCTCCTCCTCGTAGCCCTCTACCCCCTCGCAAAGCGGGTGACAAATTACCCCCAATTCGTCCTCGGCCTCACCTTCTCCTGGGGCGCGATCCTCGGTTTCCCAGCCCTAGGCCTAGACCTCCTAGCCTCCACCCCACATCTCGTAGCAGCAGGCTGCCTATACGCCAGCTGCGTCGCCTGGACTCTAGTCTACGACATGATCTACGCCTACCAAGACATCCGCGACGACCCCAAGGCGGGGATCAAATCCATCGCCCTCGCGCAAGCGAAGCACCCCAAAACCTTTCTATCAACAGCTGCGGCGGCACAGGTTGGTCTTCTGGCTGGCGCGGGTTTGGCGATTGGTGCTGGGCCGGTGTATTTTGGAGGTGTTTGTGGAGGCGCGGCTGCGACGCTGGGGTACATGATTTGGAGGGTAGATTTGGGGAGTGTGGGTGATTGTTGGTATTGGTTTCGGAAAGGGGCGTGGTTTGTGGGAGGGGCGATAAGCGCGGGGTTGGGAGCGGAATATGTTGTGAGGTATGCTGGGTGGGACGGGAGGAAGGTGGAGGGCGTGGTCATGTTGTGAAGGAGTGAAGCATAGCAAATTCAATCCAGGGCCATTCAAGTGCCACCCAGTTCCTCACTTGCGCCCAAGCGCCTGCGGACCCCATCGCCAGGCCAAACTTCTAACGACCCCCACTCAATGACAGCTTGCCTCGCTTCAAGCCACAAGTCACGGCCGAAGTTGTCAATGGCGAGGGCTTCAATGAAGTCCGCCAGCCCCTGACGCCTCGCCTGGACACATCGTGACCAGGACACGGCCATCATTGCGCACGCCTTCATATCCATGACCCGCTGAGGGTCGTCGCGGTTGATGAAGCTGTCCTGCAAGCGATCCTGGGAAACGGATTAGTTACTGATGCAAGCGGAGTGAGTGATCGATTGAAAGGGATGATCTTACGAATACAAGAGGCGCGGACTGAGGCTCACTTGGGAGGACGGGAGAGGTGCGGGCGCGAGGATTGAGGGCGCCGCGTACTGTCGACTAGTGAGTGATGCGCCTGTACAAACGGACGGTTGGGATGATGCTCACGGCGTCGGTAGACGGACCGAAGTGATGGCATGATAATGGCTGCCACGGGATAGGTCTTGCTTGGGTGATGTTGGTATATTGAAGTCGAAGCAGATTTTGCAAATGATGCAGTAGCGAGCGCGGCGGAGCGGTTGAGCCAATTGCTGGTGAGGAGGTAGGAAGGAAGGAACGACAGTAGCCTGCAAATGCCACTCTGCATCTGCCTGCTCACAGCTCATATAGTCAATCCCGCGGAGAGGACGTCCAGATCTCACCAGAGGCATCCTTTGTCCATCAGTATCTCACTAGACACCCTTTGAGTACGCAATCTGTTTCTAGGTGCGGCACAGAAGATTTAGTGTGCACACTTATATCGTCACAATGCCTGGATACCACGCCTGGCCGATTCGCTCCACTTCGCGAATGAACTTCGGGCTTTGGATCTCCAGCGCACGATGTCCTCGTACGAGCTTCGGGTCGTGGTCGTCCGGTACATAGAATGGGTTCTGTAGCAGCCGGATGTATGCTGTCTGCAGCGCGTTGAATGCCTGCAACCGGTGTCAGCAGATGCGAACAAGAATTCTAACAAATCGACTCACTGGTAACAAGTCTCCTCCCCTCAGCCCCAGCACACCAATCTTCGCCGCCTCTGGCGTCGGTGCAATTCGACCCTCCATATCGACCACGATGACAAGCTTGACGCCCGTGTTAGTCAGCCAGCCGTAGAGTGCGATCCGCTCGTCCAGAGCGTGAAGTAGGCCGAAGTCCTGGGAAGTCTTGGAGGGCATGCGAGCTTCAAAGATGTCGAGGGAGGAGTTCAGCATGAAAGTGAAAGCGAGTTTGTCGCGAGGTTCCTGGATTGAGTTTGGGCCAATGGCTGGGAAGAGGGAGATGTGGAGAGGGTTGTTCTGGAGCAATCAGCTTGAGATAAACCAGAGCATAGATTGAGATGAATTACGTGTCTGCCTATCACGCCTATGCAGGCGATGGACGGAATACGAGCCTCCATTTCGGCGACCTCAGATCACGGTCTTGTTGCTGGCTTCATTGGCACCCATGTATGTTTGCAGGCTGCATCAGCCAGTTGTCACAGGGAGGAATCTAAACAACGAGGGATTGTAGCGAGCCGCATCTGTGCTTGTTGGCACTAAAGAGTGCAACGTGAAGTGAGGGCGGGCGCACACCAACACTGTGATGTCTGTCCAATGTGATCTATCCGAAGTTCGACCGTGCTCCGATCTTCCTCAGCCAATCAGCGACCACTCAATTCCAGGTGCATTATCCATCTCGAGGGCCGCCACCACAACTTCGACATACACCAGGCGCTCTACTCTCCACTCTCTCACTCCCTCACATTCGCAGCCATGTTCTCGACGACACGGCAAGCGACGGCTCTGGCGCTGCGCGGTACGACACACCTTCGACTCACTCTTCACCCCCAATGGCCCTGCTAACACCTCCTCAGCCAAGCCGATGAGCGCACTCCTCCCCTTCCGCGCCGTCAATGCCGCCTTCATCTCCTCCTCCGCATCGAAGCCTGCGGCGCCCGCAATGCAGACTGGCGGCGTCGTCGCAGGTAATCCGGGCACACCACCCCCAATGAAGGCGATCACAGGCAAGCCACATCGCGAAGTGCCATTGCCAAGTCAAGAGGGAAAGCAGGGAGTGATGCAATACGCGCTGTAAGCTTAAGACAGTCCAAGAATATACGTGGAGGGCGAGAAGGCTGACACGGAGAACAGCACAACACTGGATCAAGTAGCCAACTGGGCTCGCCAAGGCTCTCTCTGGCCCATGACCTTCGGTCTCGCCTGCTGCGCAGTAGAGATGATGCACCTTTCGACACCTCGCTACGACCAAGATCGTATGGGCATTATCTTCCGCGCCTCGCCACGCCAATCAGACGTCATGATTGTAGCCGGCACACTCACAAACAAGATGGCGCCCGCGTTACGACAAGTATACGATCAGATGCCGGAGCCGCGATGGGTCATTTCTATGGGAAGCTGTGCGAACGGAGGTGGGTACTATCACTACAGCTACAGCGTGACGAGGGGTTGTGATCGGATCGTCCCGGTGGATATCTATGTGCCTGGGTGCCCGCCTACGGCAGAGGCGTTGATGTTCGGGATCTTCCAGCTGCAGAAGAAGATGAGGCATACCAAGATCACGAGGATGTGGTACAGGAAGTAGAGATTCTTGGGGGGCATAGGCCGAATGGCTCAAGGAATCGGGTTGAAGTGGCGTTTGGAAGGCGTCCATGCATCCGACTATTGCGTGTACATATGACTATAAGCACTACAGACATTGTTTTCCTTGCTCCCGTGCCATTCGTAATGCCGCTTACAAGCAATGTCACCGACATAGTGCTTGACAATATCCCTCTTTTGCCCATGATGACTGAGGCAGCAATGTGCACTGACCCACTGCGGAATTTGTTCGACTTTGCTTGCACAAGTTTTCCCCTTCTTCCCCTCACTCCAATTGACTTCATGCATGCGGTAATGTTACATCAAGACCCACGTCGACACGAGGGCATGCCGTATGTCTTTGATCGGATCGGTCATCTCGATGGCAGGGCGCTATGCCGGACTGCGACAGAAAAGCAGGAACCGGCTCCCGATGCTATGAGCAGCTGATGTGTTTAACGGCAGGTACATGTACACTTCTAATATCTCTCTACTTCCGTTCCGTTTCGCTGCGATCCAGTAACCGAGAGTAGAAGCTCATCACGATGCCGTACTGGACATCTCTATCGCAAGCAGGTTTACTACTCATCTCACAATCACAGCAATCCCACGCACAGTCCGGCGCTGACATACTCGCCTTCGTCGACCCACTGATCGGAACTCTCAACGGCGGCCATGTCTTTCCTGGAGCCAGCCTGCCATTCTCGATGGCGAAAGCTGTGGCAGACACGAATGGAGATGGGTACCAAGGCGGCTTCGCGAGCGACGGGAGCAACATCACTGGCTTCAGCCATATGCATGATTCGGGCACTGGAGGTGTAAGTTCTACCCATCCCCTACCCGTGCGTATTGAGTTGGAGTTGTGAGCACAAAGATGAGAACTTCAGTCTGAACCTGAATCGAAAGATCTGTGAGGGTCAAAATATATGTTTTAATTTCTGATTGTTGCTGTGGCATTTGCATTGCAATCATGGACTTCTGAAAAAAGAATACCAGCTGATCATAGCACAGTCTCCTTCTCTAGGCAACTTTCCTCTGTTCCCGCAGAGCGGGTGCCCAGACGACATACTCGACAACTGTCTCTTCACGAAGGTCGATCGGGCTACACCGCGTATCAACGGCACTGTGGAAGCTCATCCGGGGTACTTCGCGATCGAGATGGCTTCGAAAGTCCGTACAGAGATGACAGTCAGCAATCATACTGCCTTGTATCGATTTACGTTTCCAGAGCAGCCATCCGAGCGGAATACTACTCTGAGCCCTCTCATCCTAGCTGATCTCACAGACCTTCCTGACTCTCGTATCAATGGCTCAATCTCCGTGGACGAGAGTACGGGCAGAATTTCCGGTAGTGGCAGCTTTAGCCCAAGCTTTGGCATTGGCAGCTACACTGCATACTTCTGTGCTGACTTCTCCGGTGCCAAAGTGCGGGACACGGGCGTGTTCATGAACAATCGTGCTGGCACTGAGCCGAAGAATCTGACTGTCACCGCGGATGGTATCAATCTGTCTCCCGAGATCTTGCCTGCAGGAGCTTGGACCCGCTTCCACGCGCCGGAAGGCTGCGAAATCCTGGCGAGGGTGGGAGTCAGCTTCATCAGCATTGCTCAGGCGTGCTCGTCTGCTGAGAAAGAGATTCCGGCCATTTGACTTCGATGCAACTCATACCGCTGCGCAGAATGCGTGGGTCGACAGTCTTGGTGTAGTCTCCGTGAAGCCTGGTGGGGTGAATGACAGTCTGAAGACTATCTTCTGGTCGGGACTCTACCGTGCGTCGCTGTCTCCTCAGGACTACACTGGGGAGAATCCACTGTGGAACAGTACAGAACCCTACTACGACAGCTTCTACTGCATCTGGGACTCGTTCAGAAGTATCCACTCGCTTATTACGCTAGTCGATCCAGTCAGTCAAGCAAGAATGGTGCGCAGCCTCATCGATATCTACCGGCATGAGGGATGGCTGCCAGACTGCCGCATGAGCCTTTGCAAAGGCTTTACTCAGGGCGGGTCAAACGCCGATGTTGTGCTCGCAGAATCCTATCTTAAAGGCATCACAGATGGCATCGATTGGTCAACGGCGTATATGGCAGTAGTACAGGATGCGGAGGTCGAGCCGTCGAACTGGGCAGTGGACGGCAGAGGCGGTCTGACCAGCTGGAAGAATCTCCACTACATTCCCGCAGACGACTTCGACCCATTCGGCGTCGGACCGTTCACTCGCAGCATCAGTCGCACCGTCGAGTACGCCTACGATGACTTCTGCGTCGCGGAGATGGCACGTGGGCTGGGCAACCAAGCAGACTACGAAAAGTACCTCGCACGTTCGGAGTACTGGCAGAACCTCTACCTCGCATCCCAGACATCCTACATCAACGCGACAAACACCAACTACACGGGTTTCCTGCAGCCACGCTACCTGAACAGTACTTTCGGCTACCAAGACCCCATCTTCTGCAGCCCCTTACTAAACTTCACCTCCTGCTACCTCAACCCTGACGGCCACGAAACGTACGAAGGCTCCGCCTGGCTCTACACCTTCTTTGCTCCCCACGACACGGCAACTCTCATAGCTCTCCTCGGCGGGCCAGAGACGTTTGTCAAAAGGCTAGACTACTTCCACACCAGCGGTCTGCTGTACATCGGCGACGAGCAAGGCTTCCTGAACGTCTTCCTGTACCATTATGCTGGCCGACCGGGCAAGAGTGCAGAGCGTGCGCACTACTATGTTCCGTCCCAGTTCAATGACACGCTGGCAGGGATTCCAGGGAATGATGACAGCGGTGCTATGGGATCTTTTGTGGCGTTGACTATGATGGGGGTCTTCCCGGCGGCTGGACAGGATGTGTACTTTATTACACCGCCGTTCTTCGAGGAGGTGAGCGTGAAGAATAAAGTCACTGGGAAAACTGCGGTGATCCGAAATATTGGCTTTGATTCGAGCTATCAGGCTATCTATATTCAAAGTGCTACGTTAGATGGGGCTGAGTATACGAAGAATTGGATTGGGCATGACTTCTTCAGAGATGGTGGGGTCCTAGAGCTGACTCTGGGTAAGAACGAAAGTGCTTGGGGGACTAGGGAGGAAGACTTGCCGCCCAGTACGTCGACAAGAGGGAAGTACATGTAACAGGAAAACCACATGCGTGCAGCTAACCAATGCTGCCTATATGTACATATATACTTCTACAACCCATCTATGCAGCTCCACTCACATCCCTCCGCTACATTTTCCTTCCCCACCACCACCCATCACCCCTCCCCCTTCTTCCCCGCCTTCCCATTCCCACTTCCGCCACCACTGAAAAACACAGCAGGCACCGCAAACACCACCCCCAATATACCTCCCACGAGCAAAAAGTTCACCAGCGCCGAGCTGCCCCCCTGCACATCCTCCTGCGCCTCCTCCATTCTCCGCTCAAACTTCTGCCGCCGAGCCTGATGCCTAGTCCGCTCGATAGTGCTGTGCGTACTCGTATGCTGCTCGTGATCGAAATGCGGCACCCCAGTGCCCGCAGCCGTGCTCCCGGGGCCAGTCCCCGGCGCTGTAGAGGCCGCGGGGTGGGAGTGTGAGGGTTGGGAAGCGGCTTCGGCCCGCTTCTGGGTGTGGCTGCCCCAGCCTCCGGAGCGGTGAAAGGAGGGTGGTGGGCCGCGAAAGGTGGAGCGGCGTTTGCTCAGACCTGAAGCGGGGCGGCCGCCGGGGGAGCCTGCGGTGGATGCAGTGGGCTGTGGTCCAGTTGCGCGAAGGAAGTTACGATCATATTGGGGCCGCTTCGTGGGCGAGGACAGAATCGTGTAGGCTTCGCTGATTGCTAGGAAGCGAGTCTTGGCGTGTGGGTCGTCGGGATGGAGGTCGGGGTGGTAGGACTTGGAGAGCTTGTAGAATTGCTTCTTGATCTCGCTCGTGGTGGCTGTTATTGAGAGGTCGAGGGTCGCGTAGTGGTTGGGAAGGGCATCTGGATCAGCGCTGAGCCGGCGGGAGGAGTGGAAGGGCCTTCTCGAAGCTCCCGGGACTGGATCATGGGCACGTAGCCTCAGAATTGGGCCGTTGCCGTATCTCCATGGTGTTGTGTTCGCACCAAGTCCAAGAAACGATCGGGTTGTGCTTGGGGCTACGTAGGTCTCAAGAGCGCTGTTCCGGAGGACTCGCCGCCAACACGGCGCACAGAGCATGCTCCTTTAGCGCTGCGATTGGCATTGGCCGTGTTGCGCGAAGGCGAGATGGACGTGGAAGAAAGACGGCGTTTTCATTGATTCAATGATTGCCCTGCCGTTTAGCGTTCCCATAGATGATGTCACCGATGTTTCCAGCCATGCGAAGCGCAATTATAGCCAGAGCATACATGTATATACTCAACACACAGACAAATCAGAGGCGGCCATGAGCTATTTCGAGCCGGATAAGGTCAGAGCATGCGGACCGTTCCATAGAGGACTCGTGAAAGCGATGCAGGTCTAGCATACTCGCTATGAACGCACACCAGCGCATGCGAATGCAGCTACGTATGCGATGCCCACTCCCATCTCCACGAGTCTATGTCTGCCACTACTGTACACTCTCCTCCGCGCGTCGCTCTATACTGTACACACTCTAACCCTCAAAAGTCAACGAAGTGCCGATCTTGTGGCCTGCCTCGTTGAGCTTGGCAGTGTCGAGCGAGAGACCAAGGCCCAATGTCGTGCCAGCGTTGAGCTTGGTGCTGTAGGCAAGAGCCGCGATACCGCGGTCGTTGATCTTGACCTGAGGAACTGTCAGTACATCGATTCACAGGGTTGTGCAAGTTAGCCAGGACGAACCTTGGCGAAACTCAAAGGATCAAGCTTGTACTTCGACGCAAGCTCAAGACCGGCCGGCTTGCCGCCCTGCACATCGTAGGCAGCTTTCGTGCCAACCTCGACAGCGCTGTTGACCTTCTGGTAGTACGAAGCAGCAATGACGGACAAGTTCTGCGTGCCGACGATCGAAGCGGTGAAAGCAGGAGTCTGGTATCCGAGACCGAGCGAGTAGCGCGTGACAGCAGCCTTCTGGACATCGTAGCCTGCCTCACCACCAACGAGGAAGCCCTCATGACCAGCCGTCACGTCAACGACAGCATCGAGGTTGCCGTTGGCGAGACCGTAGTTGATGAATGCGCGCGAGTGGATGCTGGGGTTCTTGAACGCCAGGTTCAGCTTCTGCGCTGCCGAGTTGGGCTTGCTCGGGTTCCACAGGTGCTGCAAGTCGACTTTGACGCCCGTGTTGGCGACGTCTGCGAGCTCGATCTTGGTGTCTAGGAGGGACGCGGTGGTCCAGACTTGGGTCACGGTGACGCCTGCAGGGTGTCTCAAGATCAGACCGGTTCTGTGTTTGGTGGGAGCTGTTTGGCTTTGCGAGGGCATGGCAGTGAGGAAGAGATAGAGATGTGTGCGGTAGGGTGAGGGGAGGGTGGTGAAGGTTTGCATGAGCTTGATGAAGCCAAGGGGAGGGGTGCGCGTACCCTGGGGCTTGAGGGTGTGTTTGCCCTCGATCTGGCGAGGTTGTCAGTGCTGTTCGAGGAGCACGGTAGTTCAGGTGATACGTACTGATCCGTTCGTCACACCGTCGAAGCCCTGCTTGCCCTTGACGTTGACGTTGGTGCCATTGGGTGCCTTGAGCTTGACATCGAGCGTAGCTGTACTCTCCCATCAGTCATGTGTCCTCATAAGCTTCAATGGCTGCTGCTGACCCTGCGCGGTGTGGTAGAAGTCCTTGTTTATAAGCTATGCGCCAGTCAGCACTTCCAGTCGTTGCACCTCCTTCTTTTGCAGGTCTACCTACGTCGTTCGCGGCCTTGCTGAGATCGCCGAAAGCTGGCACAGGCAGGGCGAAGGCGCGGTTGACGTCCTTAACGACCTTCTCGGTGGTGCCGAAAGGCTTGGGGATATCTGAGGAGAAGGGGGAGGCCATTGTGAAGAGGTTGCGAGGATTGAGACTGTTCCAGAAGCTGTGCTGAGGTGTTGGCCGATCGTAGGACTGATCTGTGAGCGGAGATGTCTATGGAATGGAGTCAGAGGAAGGTAGAAGGTGAAGTTGCGGCGTTGCTGTATGGCGCAACACAAAAACATGTCGCTGAGGATGCGCTCGGACCTCACTTCCGACGGGTGAAGCCGGGATTAAAGGCCAAACACGTGGATGGGAGACGGAGACTCACGCGGCCCGGTAGACATCCTCCTTCGATGCGAGGCTCGTTCCGTAGCTCTGGCGTCTCGTGGAAGAGCATCGTCGACACCGCCATCTTGGGTGATGGTTGCTGGAGATAGACTGCTGATGTCGAATTGAAGACGAAGTACTATGCGAGCGGGCATGTGCATGGCAAGAATGCCCAAAACATCCTTGTTTCACAACATCATCATCGTTGCCTCAGATGCTATAGAGCATGCTGAGGTGCATATAACATTTTCGTCTTCTCTAGGTATCCAGCAATCACCATCTCACCAGCCCCGTGTGGACGCACTGGGCGGCAAGTCTTCCTCCCTGGTCCCCCAAGCACTCTCATTCTTCCCCAGAGTCAACTCCAACACCCCGCCATCTCTGAAGAAATCATGCCCAATCCAATTCTTCGTGTACTGCGTCCCATTCAGCGTAGCGCTCTGGATGTAAATTGCCTGGTAGCTTGGATCAAATCCGATGTTCCTGATAATTGCGACATTACCTGTGACTTTATTGCGTATGCTGACTTCCTCAAAGAAAGGCGGCGTGATGAAGTAGACGTCCTGTCCAGCGGCTGGGAAGATGCCCATCATGGTCAACGCAGCAAAAGATCCCATGGCACCACTGTCATCATTGCCAGGTATGCCTGCCAGGGTGTCGTTGAATTGAGACGGGATGTAGTAGTGCGCCCGCTCCGCGCTCTTGCCAGGACGGCCGGCATAGTGGTACAAGAAGACGTTGAGGAAGCCTTGCTCGTCGCCAATGTACAGCAGGCCACTCGTGTGGAAGTAATCTAGGCGCTTGACAAAAGTGTCTGGCCCGCCAAGAAGACCGATGAGAGTCGCCGTGTCGTGTGGGGCGAAGAAAGTGTACAGCCAAGCGGAGCCTTCGTAGGTTTCGTGGCCGTCGGGGTTGAGGTAGCAGGACGTGAAGTTCAGTAGTGGACTGCAGAATATGGGATCTTGGTAACCAAACGTGCCGTTCAGGTAGCGAGGCTGCAAGAAGCCGGTGTAGTTAGTATTCGTGGCGTTGATGTAGGAAGTCTGGGATGCAAGGTAGAGGTTCTGCCAGTACTCCGAGCGCGCGAGGTATTTCTCGTAATCCGCTTGGTTGCCTAGACCGCGAGCCATCTCGGCGATGCAAAAGTCGTCGTAGGCATACTCGCCCGTGCGGCTGATACTGCGTGTGAAAGGACCGACACCATACGGGTCGAAGTCATCAGCGGGGATGTAGTGGAGGTTCTTCCAACTGGTAAGACCGCCTCTACCTTCGACAGCCCAATTCGATGGCTCGATTTCCGCGTCTTGGACTACTGCCTTGTACCCTGTGGCCCAGTCGATGCCATCTGTGATACCTTTGAGATATGACTCAGCCAGAACAACATCCGCGTTCGAGCCACCTTGGGTAAAGCCTTTGCAGAGACTCATTCGACAGTCTGGCAGCCAGCCTTCGTATCGGTAGATGTCGATGAGGCTGCGGACCATACGCGCTTGACTGACAGGATCGACCAGAGTGATCAGCGAGTGTATGGAGCGAAACGAGTCCCAGATACAGTAGAAGCTGTCGTAGTAGGGCTCTGTACTGCTCCATAGTGGGTTCTCCCCAGTATAGTCCTGTGGAGATAGCGACGCACGGTACAGCCCCGACCAGAAGATGGTCTTGATACTGTCGTTTACTCCGTCAGGCTTAACAGAGACCACGCCAAGGCTGTCGACCCAAGCGTTCTGGGCGGCTATGTGTGTCGCATCGAAGTCAAATGTAGGTACTTCCTTCTCCGCGGAAGAGCATGCCTGTGCGACGCTGATGAAGCTAACGCCAACTCTGGCCACGATCTCGCAGCCTTCAGGCGCGTGGAAGCGAGTCCAAGCTCCCGCTGGCAAGATCTCGGGGGAGATATTGATACCGTCCGCCGTGACATTCAAGTTCTTTGGCTCAATACCCGCACGATTGTTCATGAAAACACCTGTATCCCTCACTTTGGCTCCAGAGAAGTCTGCACAGAAATACGCAGTGTAGCTGCCAATACCGAAACTCGGACTAAAGCTCCCGCTGCCAGAGATCCTGCCCGTGCTCTCGTCTACAGAGATCGAGCCGTTGATACGAGAGTCAGGGAGGTCCGTGAGATCGGCTAGTATCAAAGGACTCAGGGTAGTGTTGCGCTCGGATGGCTGCTCGGGAAACTTGAATCGATACAATGCAGTGTGATTACTG